>VWZI01009987.1:349747-391207 GCA_013396835.1 Psilopogon haemacephalus
GGGGAAGGTTTTGGGGGAATTCTCACGTATCCTGTATCTGTATTAGGTGTTAAGGATTCATGTATGCTGTATCTTTTCCTGCACATTTTTAAATACAACCTCTCTATATGTTCTTCTCCAATTCAGCAAGAGCCTTGTTATTTTATTGCCCTTTTTCCTTAGAAAAAGAGTAAAGTAAGATAGTCTCAGTCTGTTGTGGTCTCAAACAAAAAACTACGACAGAAGTCACGCAGGTAGTTGGAATCCTGTTAAACACAGAAATCTGCTGTTTATTCTTTCATATGAGATACCACAGTCTGACTTCTAACACACTGAAATTTATTTAAATTGTCAAGGCATTGAAAGGGATGATTATTGGTTTGATGCTACGGAGGATTTGATAACAGCAGATACTTCAGTAATATCTGAAAAAACAAAAAAGCCACAAGAAAACCAAGACACAGCTGATTTAAGAGGTAAGGTTGTGGGCTGTGGTACCTAATAATTATACATTTTTATTGTTAGAGTATTCTGTTCCTTCTACAAGCATAGGAAACTTTGAAAAAATGCCAGCTGGATTCTCAGAATTATTTTTTTAGTGACTTAACAGTGAATCCTTATAGAGATACTCAGCTCTTTTCATTCATATTTTCCCTTTCCCCTACAGTGGTTAAATTCAATATAGTAAATGTCTGGCCAATCACGTATCTGGAAATGATATTTTTATTCTATTTTTTGTCTTCTTCATCCTTCGGTTTCCTTCCCCATATGGGCTTTGTAAGAATTACCTGGAAATGGTCTGTGCTGGCAGACTGAAGGCAGAGAGTTTGTATGCTCCATGGTGGGGGCACTCACAGTGCTGGAACCTGTTGCTTTGAACCAGTGTTCTCTCTGATTGTACCTCTCTGCCTCTTCAGATCTCAAGAAATATTCAGAAAAAAAAGAAATTTGACAAATTGAGCAGTTCTGCTTCTCAGGACCCTCTTTGTATCTTAGAAGATAGTCTTCATTGTGTTCAGTTTTTCAGAGGTTTTCTGTCTACACTTTCTGACATCTACAGAGAAGATGTTAGCCTGAACTGAAACAAGAAGAGTTGGTAATACTTAGCTTTCTTATTTATTATTAGATATGAAGATAATGCAGAGTGGAAATGAGGACTTTATTCCTGTTAGTGGTCCAAGTTCCTTAGTGTCAGAGGTATGCCTGCTCTTTATAAAGCAGTAGTAACCTCTCATCTCTTTCTCAGTCTTTTCATACACATTTACAACCAAATATGCTTGTGTTTTGTAGGGTGATTTAAAATCAAAATTTCAGAAGTATCAGATTTCAGACACTTTTTCCTCTGTGGCTTCTAATAACTACAGGTATATTAATACAAGTTGTAATTGTTTGAAGTTTTTTTCCTATCAAAGTGAGCAAATAATAGGAGAGAGGAAGGAGTTGTTCATTGATTTGTTTTAGTAGTTAGTGTAGCTGCAGATAGACTGATTAAAAATTTGTCATTCCAGACAGCTTCTCATCTAGAGAGAAGTTAAGCAGTATGAAATTTCTGTTGTGTTTAATACTAGTTAATACGCCAAAGATGAGAACCACCATGTGTTCTTTCTGACAGTAATGTATATTACCTAGTTTCCAGGGTTTTCTGGTAGTTTTATGCCTTAGATATGCAATTCTTTCCTGTAAAAACACTAAGAAAGCAAAGTTAGCTGTAGAGGAAATTAGTCAGAAAAAATGAAAAAGAACATGAGTAAGTGTTGAACTTGTAAATACTTCATTAGAGAATAAAATACTTGGTTTCTAAAATATCTACAAATAAGCTCCTGCACAAAATCCCACCTGTTCACAACAGTCAAAGAAATGGGCAAGATAAACCACTCGCTTCAACCTCCAGTTCTGCAAAAACACCTAATGCCACCTCTGCTTCTGTGAAAGTGCATCTGCTTCCCATGAAAACTTCAGACACTTCTTGCTCTGCACAAGTACCTTCAGAAACAAAGTGCCCTGGTCTGAACTCATCTACTGGCAATTCAGTATGTTATTTGCTTGGAGATAATCAAAAGGTAAATAATTATTACTAAACCTCCTTACTGTGGCAGATGAAGAGCCTTAAAACTTAACTGTATCTTAACATATTACATTTAGTATATATAATGATGTTAGGGTAAGAAAACATGGTGTGTCAGTCATAAATTGCTGGCATGCTGCAGAAGAGTGAGAACACCATTCATTTGGCCCTCATTGTGGTATTCCATCTTTTTGTTCTTAATCATAAACATTTAGGGACCTAACCATTTATATTATATTTCTTATCTTGCTTTTCTCCTCTTTGGAGTTTCCACTTGTAACACTTCTTTTCCACAAATTTCATACAGGAAGGGTTTGGGATACTGGAGGGGAAACTCTTGGATTTTTATTACAACTCTAAGAAACATCTGTGTGTAAATGTATAGTAGTTTGTATTCATCCAGGCTAGTCCTTGAAGGATAAGCCAATCTTTTTAATTGCTGGGGTTGCTCTCATAAACTAGACAGATATGTTCCCTTTGGGGATTTAACCTCACACATGCTAGTCCTCTGGGTAAAAAAAAAATCAAGGATAACCTTAAAGGATAACTTTAAAGTAGCAGGAATGTCAGTTACACATAAATGTGTGTAGTAGTTTTATTTCTAACTACGTATCAGGTAATATGACTGGTTGTCTCAGAATAAATCATTGAACTGAACCTGTATCTGTAGGGTTTTTTTATTTCTCCATGGCAGGAATATTTAGTAGTAGTAAAGATACCTTCTATTAACTGTATGGTAGGTACTTAGCTTGTTAACTCTTTTTGCTTATTTCGATGTAATTCTAGGATACTGGAGAAAACTTCCTGCAGAATACATCTGCTCATTTCTTCTCTAATTCACATGATGCGTTTGCTTCACTCAGTACACTGAACTTGAGCAGCTTTACCAAATTAATGAAGAAACTTGAAGAATTGCATCCAGAGGCTAGCAGGTAAGAGTATTTGGATTTCATTTCAATCCTGATATGTAGTGGATCCATTATCCATGGTAACTGACGCTATATGCATTGCACAAAATGTGATGTAAATGTTATGTCTTCTATTCATATAGAGACAAAATTGTGGATGCTCTGCTAGAGGTGAAGAAAAACAACAAGGGTATCCTGAGTGGCTTATCCATCAGTTCTATTGTGGAAAGGACCTCTGTAGTTCTGAAGAAATCAACCCCCAGTTGTGGGTGATAAAACCAACATAAATGAGTGAGTATTCTACCCTACAAAAACACAGTGAAATAAACCCACTTGAATTTGTGTAGCTGTATAGCCTGACTAGATTAGTAATTCAGCTCCTATCAAAGCTCTAGAAGATGTACCTTTAGGAGTCCACTGCAATAATGGTTTCTAAGGATTGTTGGCTGTCCATAGCACATTTATAAAACAGACACATTCACTACCTGTATGCACTCTATAAAACTTGCTATAGTGGGGGTTTTGTTAGGCAAACTGTTTTATTGAGTAACTCAGTGAGGAACGTTGCCATACATATTGTGGATAAAGGTGACACCTAGTGACTAGTCCATATGTAGCATTTCATAAATCCAGCGTATGCTCAACTTTGATTTAAAAATCAATGATTTCTGTCTGATGTGTGAAATTCAGTTCTGAACTAGAAATCTCACAGGATGAGATTTTATGTCTGCTAGTATTTTCACATTGAAGGACATTTTGCATGATGACACAGCACTGGACACTGCAGCAAGCTGAACATGCTAAAAGCACAGCCCAGAATTCCATGGATAAGTATATATGTTTTTTGCTGTAAGTATATATGTTTTTTGCCTTGACTTGGCACTTTTTTCACCATTGCTCTGTGTTCTTATCAATGTTTGTTTTTGCCAACAAACACAATCTCTGGGATAATTCTTTTCCTGTAGTGTTTCTTCATGAAACTGCCCAAATTTTTAATGCTCTGAGCTTGGTCTTCAGGCTCCTGTTTCAGAGATGCCGAGGAGTCAGTTTGATTTCAATTGTTACCACCTTTTCCAAGATGAGTGGTATTCATGCTGAAGTTTAAGTATTTTTCCCACCCATTGAATACTGCTTATCAGACTATATTCTGCTGAGCAGATGCTACTGTGTACTGCAGGAGTAAAGCATAACACAGCCATAACTTGAACAGAACATTGTTCTGTGAAGTATTATCAGTGACCAGAAAATTTCTCCAGACAGACTGACTGTAGGTCATGTTAAACAGACAGTGCCAGAGGATAAGATTTTATATGCAGCATGAGGTTATACCTCCCACAGTGATGAAGAACGTGAAAGGATCTCAACCAATACACTTATTTGACAGGGTTGCTTTTGGAAGGATCAGTGTGACACATTTGTTATTTTGACATTTGCCCTATGAGCTTTTACAGACGCCTCACTGAATCCAGATAAAACTGAGCAAAGAAAACTCTTCATGTTAATCTGCTGACTTACTTCCACAGGACTGTAGATACAGAGATAACAAAAAAAAAATCCTCAAAACATCTTGCGCTTGAAAATACTTTCAGTTAGTATGATTTTAATAGCCAGAAATTAGTTGTGTTTCCCTTGTCAAGTAATTATTGGGATTTTCTAATGGTGTGTTGGCTTTAAAGTTACAACTGTTTTTATTACTGTGTTGTTTTTTGTTTTCTGTTGTTTTGCTAAAGAGATGATGACCTTTAACAATTTTTACTTTCATTGTGAGGTATCTGTGAAATAGCCAAGTCATTAGTAAGTAATGAGGAAAAAGAATGCTCATCTTTCCATAATAAACAAGAAGTATGTTATATGTTTAAGGAAAGATGACTCTGCTCAAAGCTTATTGCACTATTTCTGGTATGTGTTTAGCTTCTTCAGACTTTCCTGAAGAGTGAAGTGTCCACTAAGAAATACCACCTCAGACCCTTAACGTTCTTGCAAGCTGATGAAATGTTCAGAGTTGTACAGATAATACTGTTATGTCAAACTGGATTATATAGTATTTAATGTGTAAGAATTTAAATTCAGCTGTGAATTATAAACAATACAATCTTGCTTTTTTCTTTGGTGTAGCCCAGACTCGGACTTCTGAATGTTTATAGATCTTGTGTATTTGTTAATTTTAAAGGACTAGCTTCATTAGAAATGGAAAGTTACATTTTTGGACTGAGAAGTCCTTTTATTCTCATTAGTGAGTGACAAGCGTATTTATCTGAACAGCATGCATAACCTTTTTCTGTTTTCTAAACCAAATTGTAGGCAACATTTATTAGGAACTGTGACGATGTACCAGTTACTTAGAGCAGCATTAGAAATTTTAGCAGTACCAAGTGTCCTTTGGAAGCTCTCTGTGAGATTAATGATCTGCATAGCAGAATTTTTTAAACAGTCCAGTGAAGAGGGGACTTACCAAAGCATAACTACAATAGGACTTTTGAGAAATGTTAAAGAATTGTCTAATGTCTAGATACTCCCTAAATGTTGATTTGATAACTTAATTTTCAATTAATTTTAAAATGTCCACCAGATATGAATTATTGCACAAAGGTTATCTATTTTGCTGTAGAGATTTCTTCCATGTAGTACATAGCAAAATTATTATAGATGCTAGTGGTTTTCAGGGGTATTAAAATTGTTGATATTGCTTTCATCTCAGTTTGAGTCTGTACATCCAAAATCTACCTGCACTTTTTTTCTTCTGCTTTGTTTTTAAGTAGATGGCCTTCTGATTATGAAGACTCTGGTCATCACCCTTGGGAAGATTTTTGCAAATTCATTACTCCAACTTGTTCTGGGATCATACTGTACTTACTGTTTTACTTACTTCAGCAGATCTTAATGAAAATTCATACCATCACTATGATACGCAGTCTTATCCAGGAGAGTATAACTCAAAGATCAGTTTGAGGTGCTTTTCTGTTTATCCAAATGTTAAATCATTCTTCCCAGTTTTGTTGTTCCCCATAGCTGTTTCAAGTGTTTCAGCAGGTTTCTCTAAGGAAGGAAGATGATGCTTCAGTGAGCAAGACTTCTCTGCTGCTATCAGGGCATTTCTAGGCTGAAGTACACAACCCCCAGTTCTTGCGTGCCGCTTAATTTTAGGCAGGATGGTAGCTGCTAAGATGTTAATAAATAGCCAACACGCTTGTGCTTTCCAGATAATCTGATTCTGAATAGTCTGTAGAAATTCTGTGTATCTTCTGAATACCAGGGAGGCACGGGGGAGGGCTTAGTTACAGAAAACTAGGCTTCAGAGCTGGCAGTGCTGGTGGACACAGTTACATAATCCCAAGCTGCAGCAGAGTCATCTTGTGTCCATTTTGACTCAGAAGCGTGTTACAGACTGCAGAGTTCTAGTACAACCAAATGTCTCCTTCAGGATGAAGCCTAGATTTTAATTTTCTTTTTTTATTCATTGTGTTTTGTTGTCTCATATTCCAGTTCTGTTGCTGCAAGCAAGACTGGGCTTCTAAATGCATTTTCTATTGTCCCCTGGCCTGTTACAGTATGAAGCACAGTCCCTTAGACTTCAGCTTTGAGTTGGTACTGGGAGAGAGAGAAAGCTGGGGAGTATACAGTCTTTCACATTTGTGTTGTTACTGTGCAGAAGAGCTCCATGTTTTAAATACTCTTCTGGTAAATGAAGGAAAGGCAGCTTAGGTGTACATGTCTGGTCAGGGGGTGAGGAAAGTTATCCTTGATTGACATGGACAGGCTCACACTGTGATACTGCGCAACAAGACAGTACATTGCTGTTACCCATCTCTGTTGTACTTTGTTGTAGACCCCGGCTGCTTTCACCACCGAAAACAGCAGCCTTACCTACCTGCGAATAAAGTTACAGTTTCTTCTTCAGAAAGTTGTGTGGGTGTTTTGCTGGTTTCAGATCTCATCCGTTCCCTCCCTCCTTAGCACAACCTCTGTAAGTAACAGTCAGACCCTCGGCCTTATCTTTGAAAGCCAAAACTGTGAACATGGCCTGAAGCTGCAAGCGAGGTCTCAGCTGTGTTTTTTTCCTTGTTTGTAACAAGGTGAAAATAGATGTAGGCTTTGCTCTACCACATTTTTAATAGCAAAAGCTGCTCTTTGTGTTCTCCAGATCTGATTCTGTAATTGGGCTTCCTGGTATGCAAGGGATTTTTTGTTAGGAAAGCACAAATGTGTATGATATGAAACATTGAGCTGTTCATTCGACTTTTCTTTTTTCTTCTCCCTTTGAAAGGGAAAGCTCACTTAAAATGTGAGAGAACCGATTTGTAAGGCAGTGACCTCCTTGCAGCTGGAGCCCTCATCCAGTGGGACTATGATGACATACCATAGTCCTGAATGCTCTCCTGAAGGATCGATGTGCAAGCAAGGCAAAAATGCAGCTCTCAGCTGTAGGTGGAGCTCTACTAGCTCAGTAAGGATTTTTCCGCTCGGTAAAACCCCACAAAACATTTATTTTCCTCCGAAGATTGCATTACATCCTCTATGTTGATATTCTTACGTCCTGGGGAGCGGAGCGGAGCGGAGCGGAGCAGAGCAGAGCTGCGACAGGCTTGGGGGAGGATCCCACCCCACAGGCGAGCTGGCCGCACGGTAGTGGAGATGGTCCTGCTCCGGCGGCGATTCCTGTGCTTCGTGCTGGGTAAGTCTGTGGACCCTTCGGGAGCAAACTTCCAATGTCCTACCTGGCACCAGTACTCATCTGCAGCAGCAGCCTCCGACTGAATGCCGGTGCTGGTCGGGACATGGGAAGTACACTGGTGCCCGTAATGAACAAGTAGAGACTTGTACGGTGTTTGTAACCTGGATATCTGCAGCAAAAGGCTCTGAAGGGTCATGTATTGGTCCTCTCTAAGAGAACTGCCTTTGTTTAACGTTACTGGAAAGGGAAACTGCACACCCTCGTCCTAATGTTGATCGTGTGTGCGCTTTGAGGATGCATGGATATCTCTTGCTTTCTCGTCCTTTTCTTGCTTTCCCTTCTCTTGCCGGTTTCTTCCTCTAAGCCCTGGTGAATAATGCATTGAGACGTGCTGCATAGAATGTCCTTAGTGGTGCCATGTAATTAAATATTTACTTCTCTTTGGTGGTATCTGCAGGGAGGAGAAAGCTGTGGCTTAGACAAACTAGATTCTCTGGACTTGGTTATGGGGAAAGACTCTGGGTCCCTGGCTGAGAAGAGTGCAGTCCTGTGACTGATTTATCTGCCAGTGAGCACTAATTCCTTCTTAGCTAGGATTTATCTCTGCTCTGTTTCCCCAGTACTTGCCCCCTTTTCCTATCCCTTCTTTCTCTCGCTTTGGGCACTGTAACTTTTAGAAGCAAAGAGTGGGAGCTGTTGGTACTCCACACTGCCCTTTTCCATTCCCCGTAAGCTTGGTCGCAGCAGGATGCCTTCCTCTGTGCAAGCCACTTAACTGATGACAGCTAATCATGGTATTGAGTACTGTATGCAGTTGTCTTTTGCTGCATCCTCCGAGATTTTTAGGGTTTTGAGCATGTTCTGCACTGTTTTAAAAAAGCAAAAACGCACAAAGCAATAGAACAACCTGTCTTGTGTCTTTCTGCTTTCTGGCCCTGCACACAGACAGGGCTGTTCTGAAATTGCACTAATATGTGAGAAAGCCTAGAAGTCATGGTGGAGTCATACATTTTGAGGTTGTTGATGTTTTTGAGGAAGCAGGTGTTTTAGAATTAAAAGAAGTTGTGGGGTTTTTTAAAAGGGAAATATCAAAGACGTGGAGGGGGTGGGCAGGGAAGCCCTTCTAATAGGTGTGCCAGCATTCAGGTGGTGGACAAACATGGAGTGCCTCTGCTCAGCACCAGGTCTTAATACTCATGTGAAGAGCATTAGCTTTGTTCCTGCAACTGGTGCCACACACCCACCACTGCAGAGTCTCTTTGGACAGACAGCAGGCAGGGAGGATCAGTTTTACAGCTGTGTGTTGGCATTTTTAGCCAACACCAACATTTCACATGGGACATGCTCTTGGACAGCTGCTTTTGCCATTAAATCTCCTTCCCTTGCAAACTGTTGAGAGCTTTGTAAATGTTGAATGTTGGCTTACGATGATGATCTTTCCACCTCAGAAGAAACAGATACTGTTTGAGATGCTCAGATGGCATCCAGAGTAAAACAGAGGGAGCAAAGTTAAGACTAGTAGTGTTTTGTTGTGCCTTCAATGAGTTGGTCATTTCTGCTTTAAGTGAGAGCACAGCATCTTCTGCCACTAGCTGGGAGCATCCTGCTGCCTTGTGACCACAGCTTCTGCAGGACTTGCTGGTGTGGGGAGACTGAGCTCCTGGCTTAAAGCTGGCTTGCCTGACTGAAGCTTTTTTCAGGGTAGTTGAAAGCTGTTTACTCCCAGATTTATATAAGAGGATGACACAGACCTTCTCCTGCCACCATAACCCCAAAGCTGTACGAGGGGGTCCAGGTCCTGATGAGATCAGCTGAGCTTTCCTTCTATACAAGAAAAGCCTTTCTCTTAGAGCTAAAGCTTTAGCTTTGCCACTGGCTGCAGAGTCCTTGAAAAGCAGTGGGGTAGCAACTGCCTCAGAATAACCCCAAGTTCATTCAGCAGGCCTAAGATGCAGCTGTATCCCAAGGTCGCCAATTCCACCAGAGATAAAAATAGGCTTTTTCTTGGTTTTGGCTACAGTTGACTGTAGAAGCTGCTCAGAGAGGAGGAAATGAGCCAATCTCTCACTCATTTTTAACTGGAGCAGCAATGATTAGCACCACACTCTGCAGCCTGATTTCAGCATTTAAGGGGTTACCTGAGGGCTGGATCTCACAAGGAGACTTACTGCTTTGGATGATGGATGAAGCAAGATTGTGACTTGGGAGCTAGGTCAAGGTTGCACAGCTGAGAGTTTACAGGGAACCCATTATTGCTGCTACTAAACCCCATGCAGGCACATCTGCATTCTGGAGCATGATGCAGGGATGTGCCAGAAGCCCCCAAGTGTGCCTGGGGATGCTGGCTGGTGTGAGGAGGGCCAGGTGATGCTTCTCACAAATGTGGTAGTGGAGGGCTGGAGAACCTGCAAAAATGGATGTTCCCTACACAAGTGTTTGCTCTCACTTGTACTGCTTCTGGTTGCACACAGTGCTGTGCTGCTTTGTTTTCTTTTCGGTGTAGATAGCTATGTTCTTGAAAGACATAAGATGGAATTGCAAATAAGGCCAGTAAAGCATTAATAGCACATCTGATTCCCTGAATCTTCTGTCTTGCTGTCCAGCACCATATTTGCATGTTCTACAGGAACATGCTGGCACCCCTGGAGTTGGGAGGAAAGGTGGCAACTTAAACCTTTGAAGTTCTTCAGAGTGGTTTAAGTTGTCTTAACTTTACATATAAACATCACAACTGATCCCTGGACACTGGACCAAGCTGCCTCTGGAAGTAAGAGGAGATGCTGTGGTTTTTATGTATGTGCCTGCATGCCTGCATATTCTCTTTGCCTTGGAGCCATCTTTAAGCCATTATACCTTACACCCCAACACCATACATCAGGGCTTTGCAAGCTGTAGTCTGATCACTTAAATTTCGTAAGATCAAAAATAAAAGTAGTAAAAAAAGATCAATACTAAAAGTAAAAAGAAAGGGAAACTTCTGCCTATGAGCAGGAGCAGCTTTGTGGCTGCTGCACCACTACCACAAAAATTTTGTAATGCTTTAGGGTTGTTTCTGTCTTCCTTGAGCCAAAAACATGCTCAGTAAGGCCTAAGTGTGGTTTGAGCTTGAATGCCTCTTTCAGAAAAGCAACCACCAAGTTTTTCTTTAGAGACTAATTGAAGGCTACCACATCTCTGGGTAAGTCCTCTGAAATGTTTGGCATGTGTCATATTGTAGATCACTGACAATAAAATGTTCCTCCTCCCTTTCAGAACACCTCTAAGATGGAGAGGACCCAAGACTTCATAAGCAATAGAAGAAATAATAGTGAAAAATAAATTGCTGCCACCGTGTAATTTCACATTCTGCTCCCATACATGCCAGCACTATTCCTACAGAAACTGGTGGCATTTGGGTTTGGTCTGCTGGCTGCAGCCTGTGTTATCTGGTTAGGAAGCCACTTGGCTCAGAGAAATTGAATTGCATTTATTATCTCTGAAATGCTATTGAATTAAGCAGCCGTTAAGCACCGACACTGTAATTTCATATTTGTAATGACCCTGGAGGTTGTGGGTAATGAAAATATAAATGCTATGACCTGGAATTAAATTAGAGCCCTTGTAATCACTGAAAATGGGGTTGGTATCCTTCATGGTTTTGAAGGGATGGAACTCAATGTTGGGTTGTTACAGAGTTGAGGAAGGTCTTGGAAACCTGTAGGTGGAAATACAGAGTTACTGCTATGCTCTAGCCAGGTTCCTTCTACCTCCCCAACAGGCTATTAAGTCTGACTCTGTTGATATTAGCAGGCAGGTTTGGAGGAGGTTCTGGCCCTGCAGCAATGATTGTAGTCACGACCCTTGTCAACACAAAGCCCACACTGAGCAAGGACTGAAAGCATGGGGCAGCACTGGGTTTGAGGGAGAGAAGAATTAAAAACTGTTTACAAGGGATATGCAGCATGTTTTGACTTGGTTGAATTGCTAAATACCTTTTCCTCTTCTGAAAGATAATTATGGCTGGGGTTTGCTGGGCAAATTCCCACTGTGGATAGGTGGGAATCATGGAATCTGAGAATCCTGAGCCTGGGGTGCTATCACTCTGCCCTTCTGCTGCTGCATACACTGTCTGCGAGCTCTCTGCTCTTAATCATCAAATCTAGTAATGAAGCTGCTTAATGGTTTCCATCCTTTGCCTGTGCTCTTCTACAGTGTGAGCGTTTGAGAATTTAAACCCACAGGCTGGCACCTCAGGAAAGCATTCCAGCAGGGCACTGCATTGGGAAACAGGCAGCAGCTGGGGTGAAAACCTCTGGCAGTGCTGGGTTTCAGCCAAAGGCAGGATGTAATCTGCCTGGGCTTCCCTGTATCCTGTGGGCAACCTCAGCACTCTGTGTAGGTGAGTTGCTGAGAAGTATCATCTCTGTGTGTTCTCAGCCGGAAGTAAAGGAAACTGCATTGAGGAACCTCTGCTAAAAAGGAAAAGCAATTATTCCCGGGCTGCTCATGTGGTCCAGCAACAGATTTTAGTCTGTATATTGAAAGTTATTCAAGCTGCTATTCTTCACAGCCTGAGATGTATGCACCAACAGGACAGTGCATGTATTTATTTTTATTTTCTGCCTTAACAGATTTTACAGTTATTTATATATGTGCTTTTTATAGGCAATCTGTTTGAGTGAATAACATTTGCCTGGAACCATTGTTTTTATCTTGAATGCATTTCAATAAAATGGTTCACAGTCCCTCATACCAGAATAGTCTGTGTTTAACTCACACAAAGCTGTTGAAACCTGAGCCCAAGGGTTGAAGCATGTTGTCTCTAAACCGATGCCAGGCACTTTTAACCTTGGTGTTAGTTTCCCGGTTCTTATTATAGCCTCCATCAACTGAAATAGTTGAAGGAAAAAATAGTCTGGGGGCAGGGGGAGAAGAGTGCGTTTGCTTTGAGCACGTTCTTGAGATCTTGAATGTGGTGGCCACATGTTTCTCTCTAGTTTTCTTCAACAAGGCTAGTACAGCTTTGAGACTGAGCCAACATCTGGCCTCATTTGACATCCCATGATTTGTTGCTGTTCAAAAAATAATTCTAAAGCACAGGTCTAATACCAGGTTAAGGTATAGAGATGACAGTGCTGGAAAACTCACTTCTCCCCTGGTAAGCAAGAGAGATGCAGCTGGTTCCTGAAGCTGGCGTCTCTTCAGTCTCTGGCAGTTGCTGCCAACCCCACAGGCTGTTTGTGCAGAATTAAGTGGAGAATCCCTGGTTTGGCTCATCTAGGTCAGCAAGTGGGTGTTAGGTGGTGCTAGTGGTCAGGCCCAGTTTGAACTGGGAGTTAGTGAAGTCAGTGTAGTCAGAGCTGTACCATCCCAATTCTCCAGTGCATGTCTAAAACCTGTGTTTTTCCTCCATTAATTTAATCAAGGCAGGTTATTTTTAAAAAGACCCTGTTATTCATTAAGGGTGTAATTATAACTAATTTTCCTTCTCATGATTTGCAGTCAGTTGTCAGTTGTTTTCACCATGCATGGACTTTCATTCCCTTTCTCCTTTGCCTCTTCTCAGGTGGTTTTGATTTTATTTTACTTGCCAAATGAATTTTTTTTTAATGGAAAGGAAAGTATTTGTCATTCTGTCTATGACAGGGACATGCGAGGTAAGTCCCATTCCTGGAAATGTGCTTTGCAGCCACTGATGACTAAGAAGAACATACCATAACTCGTGCTGCTTCTGCCGGAAACTGGACAAGGATCCTGGCTCTTTGAACAGCCTATTTCAATGTATTTAGCAGTTAATATTGTTTAACAGCAGTAGTAGATGGCAAAAACTGCACCCTAGCTAACCACTGACTGTCCTGCACTGCGCCATATGTCGCATTTGTTTTTAATTTTAATTATAGTCATATATTCTTCATCTTACAGGAGCCCTAATGGAGAAACCTGTATCAGGATGATATTAAACCTGTATCAGAATGACATTCAACTGTCCCTTGTTTCAGGAGTTCGCGGCTGTTACATTTTAGGTGCAGGAAAGCTGCTTTCCATTGTGTTCCATAGAATATTGACCTCTGAAGATGAATTACATAGGGCATATATCTGTGCTACAAAACCCATCTCCCAAATATGGAAAGAATCCAGCTGAAGAGGCTGGAGAAGCTCTTTTCTGAGGGCTTGTTGAGACAATTACTTGATGCTTTTGTGAGACTCTGCATCTTGCAGTATAGTGCTTTGGAAGCCTTATACCATCCCAAAGAACTCTCATGTTTCTTACATCACTCAGATCCTCAGAAAACTAATAACTTTCATATTTAGAACTGGAGCCGTCCTTTCCACACAGAACCTAAATGCCTTAAATCTGATTTATTAACTCAGTGAAGAAAAGGGAGACTTCATCCAGTGGGACCTTGATCCTGGAATGGCTATTCTCCTTCATTTCATTACACAAAGCAAAAGGACAGCTTTTCTTCCCCACCATCACTGATGAGATGAATACTTTGCATACAGGTGATTGTAACCATGAAACTCCAAGGGATATCTGAGGTTTTAATTTTAGCATCCTGTTGTTCCTTGAAGAAAGTTGAAGAGATTTATCCATTCAGCTGATATGCTGCTGATTTATAGTCATTTGGTTTTACACTGGAACTGGGGGTGTTTGAGTTTTTGCTATCATTTTATAGTCATCCCAAGCATTGCAAGAGGGCACAAAATAAGCTGCCTGAAAACAACTGCTAGTGAATGATTATTTGTTGAAGTGAAGACAGGAGCCAGCTGCCTGTCTGGAGGCTTTTTTTTTTTTTTTTTTTTTTTTTAAGCAGGTCAGGTTCCTAATCAAGGTGATAAGGTAGGACATGTCCAGCCAATGGATTTGATAGCATTTATATTGATCAGTGGTTGGAGTTCCCACTCAGGCCAAACTGTGAGCTGGGTAAAGGAGAGTGGCAATGGTCACATAGGGGTGGGGAGGGTGGCAACACAGGAGCCCTATCAAGCAGGAGGTGGGCACTGTTACTGGTAGAGGTAGGTAGGTAAAACCACAAAACTGTAGAATGGGTTGGAAGGGACCTTTTAAAGGTCATCTAGACCAACCCTCCTGCAGTCAGTAGGGACATTGTTAACTAGATCAGGTTGCTCAGAGCCTTTTGCAACTTGACCTTGCATGTTTCCAGGGGTGGGGCTTCTATCGGCTCTTGAGCAACCTGGGCCAGTGTTTCACTGTGTCAAATTTTGGGCTCCCCAGTTCAGGAGAAACAAGGACCTGCTGGAAAGAGTCCAGCAGAGAGCCATGAGGATGACTGGGGGACTTGATGATCTCCCCTACAAAGAGAGACTGAGACACATGGGGCTGTTTAATCTGGAGATGACTGAGAGGAGATCTTATCCATGTGTACAAGTATCTGAGGGGTGGGTGTCAAGTGAGTGGGACCAGTCTCTTTTTGGTGGTCAGCAGTAGTAAGACGAAGAGCAACAGCTACAAACGGGAGTATGGGAAGGTTTCACCTCAAAATGAGGAGAAACTTCTGTACAGTGAGAGTGACAGAGCACTGGAACAGGTGGCCCAGAGTGGTTGTGGACTACCCTTCTCTGGAGACTGGGTTGTAATGGAGGGGTAATTAATTGATGCAAGATGGTATTTTCTTCCAAATTAGTATTGTTTATAATGTTGGTATTGAAAACTCTCACCACTTCTGAGCACTAATTTTAATAATAATTAGGTTCTTTACAGTGGTCATGGAACGCATTACATAAATGAATAACTGGATCTACAACAAATAACTAGCAATATATAAACATATAAACTCAACTGAACTGGAAGAGAAGGTTCTTGCCATCAGTATACCACTTGCCCACTAGATGGACTCAAGGAAGCTCCTTTCTGCTTATGGCAGAAGGCAATTGATAAATTACAAGAGGTTTTAAGTATTTACTCACAAATATTAGTTTCCTGACTCACGGGACTAGCTACAGCTTAATACAGTACCCAAACACTTTCAGAGGGTTCTGTTGGTGTCTTCTTAGCTTCTAAAGCTTCTGACTCTTCCCAGGCTTCACAGGATGCTGGAGAAAGGAGGCAGACGATCTCTGTCTTGGTCCTGTTTTTTCTGCGTGTCTCCAGGACTTCCCATCTTGGCAGGAGACTTTCAGGTGTAGGCAGGATGTCTTGCAATGTGCATTCTTAGGACAATGTCACGCTGGACATGCAGGCCTTTTGCATGGAGGTGTTTAAAGCCCATTCCTGGTAAACTCAAGGCAGGCAGTTTCCAGGCAGTTCAGGATGTAATAAGACAGTGAGGCAGAATCACTGCCAGAAACAGCAACAGCAGCATCAGCAAAGAGCAACCAAGCATGAATACAAGGGCAGAGCAGATTGTGTTACCTGCTCATCTCTTTTTATCAATACAGCCCAAGACTAATGGGCTTTTGGACACAGAATAGCTAATCAGAATGGCAGTTAGCCAAGCTTGACCACATTAGATGAAGCCATAGGCTTGCTCTATACAAATTTGGGAAAAACATAGGCCTTGCACGAGGCAGGCACAAGCCAAGTGTGTGTACCTTGTTTAACACAGGTTGTAAATAGGAGCAAAATAAGTCTGGGCAAGCCAGGGTCCTTAGACTCAGTGGCTCCAGGTTCTTTGTCCTCCTTCCCACGGTTTCTTCTCCCCACAACAGAAGGATGGAGAGCAGAAAAACATGTCTGGGCAAGCCAGGGCATGTACAAGCCTATTTTGGCTCATTCAGTCCTACCACGACATGGATGCATTTCTGTGCAAACTACCCTGGGTGATCCTGCCTTGGCAGGAAGGTTTGACTCAATCTCTGGAGGTTCCTTCCAACCTCTAAGGTTCTGTGATTCACCACCCTCTCTTGGTTTAAAACTGTCACAAGAGGCCCTGCTAAAACATTTGTCCCAGTCTTTCTTGTAGGCTCCTTTAGATACTGAAAGACCAAGATAAGATCTCCCCAGAGCCCTCTCTTTTTTGGGCTGACCAGCTCCAACTCTCTCATCCTGTCCCCACAGCAGAGGGGTTTCAGCCCTCTGATCATTTTTGTGGCCTCCTCCAGACCTACTCCAACAGCTTCTCCTGTGCTGAGGACTCCAGAGGTGGACACAGCACTGCAGGTGGGATCTCACCAGAGCAGAGATGCTTTTGATGCAGCCTAGGCTACAGCTGGCTTCTGGGCTGTGAGCACACATTGCCAATTCATGTCCAGTTTTTCACCCACCGGTATGTCTGAAGTCCTTCTCCACTGCTCTCAATCCCTTCATCCCACAGCCTGTATTGATACCGAGGATTGCCTCAACTCAAGCACAGGTCCTTACATTGAACTTGATGAACCTTATGAGCTTCACACAGTCTCACTTTTCAAGCTTGAGTAGGCTTGCCTGGGTAGGCTGAAAGCAGTAGTGGTTTTTTATTTCAGTCTCCCAAATTATTTTCCTTCTTGCAGAGCTGCCACCCTGTGTAGAAGGGACCTACTGTTTCCAGTAGGAAGACCCACCAAAGCTCAAGGAGGAGTGCAGCCGCTTCTAAAAAGTGCTTCAGGCCACGTCCCTTGTCCTATGGGAAAGATCTTCCACATTGGACAGGGCAGGTGCAGCCCCTCAGGGGTATGGGTAGGGAAATCTCTGATATAATGTGGTCCCTTTGGCAGACAGCAAGAACCAGGGTAGGGCAAGGAGGTGTCACACTGTGAAAATAGATGAAGGCAAAGACTTCTTGACTCTTGTATTGGCCAGTGCCCTTAGTGTCCTGAATTAGGGACCTAGCTATGGAGCTGATGGTTGGGTTTGAGTGAGTGCACTGCTGGCTCTGTTCCTTGCGCAGCCACAGAGACAGGGTGGCAGAGTGGGTGTACCTGAGCTGTTCTGCTCACCTATCTGGGGAAAAGAAGTCATAGTGCTTTGGTAAAACATGATGCCTGGTACCCCTTCAGAGCAAGTCAGAGGTGATGGCATTCATCCAACAACCCTTGTCCTGCCAAAAAAAGAAGTAGTGGACAGTAGCACCTGGGTGCTGTGTGCCCTGTTTGCACCTGGAGAGGACCAGGAAGCACAGTATGTGGGTACAGAGCTACCACAGAGACTGGGCTGGTGTTTGTGCTGAGAACTGCATCCAGGTGCCAGTGTGCAGCTGAGCTGGAGCCGATGCTTATTCCTGATCTGCTTGTTTCCGTTTGACCTTCTCCTGTTACTGCCTTTTACCGCAAATAAGTCTTCGTGCTTGGTGATGTTTATCCCCAGGAAGTGTTTCTGGAGCATCACTGTGTTACCTCCAGCCTGGTACAGCCCTTGTGCTGGCTCTGCTTCTGGGGACTCCTGGGAGCACTCCTCTGGAAGCAGTGGTGGATGATGCTGGCAGGACCATAGTGTGCCCTTCAGACCCACCGCTGCTTCTGAAGGTGTGGAAGCCTTTGGCTTCTTTAGAGGACATCTGCCACCTGAGCTTTCCACATGGCCATGTTGCTAACAGGGGGCTGTCTCCAACCTGGCTAAGGAGGGACTGACTTCCTCCAGCAGTTCTTCATTCAGGTAACTTCTGTCCTCCAAGCCATCAAAGTTTTACTGACCCGCTCTCCTGCTCATACCCCCAGCATGGCACTTAGCCATGGCACCTGCTTATTTGGCACAGGGGTCTCATTTTACTGGGACTTAATGGAACTGGCTGGCAAGAATTTATCTGGGGTCAAGGGAGGCTGTTCTGTGAGCAAACCAGGGTGGAGTGAGATACAGTGTACAGACTTGAGAACCTGTGACAATGCTCTGCCTTCAAACTGCAGCTCCTGCAGGTCGCTCCCCAGAGCTGCATGAGCAAAGCCACAACCACATGGCTGTTTTTCAGAGGAATATCTGATTCCCTAAAACTGAGCTTTCCTGGCATTGTCTCTTTTCATTTAACATTTGTTTTCCCTGCCTGAGCGACTTCTCGCCCTTTGAAATTTCTTGATTCTTTGGGTCCTTTGGAAGCATTACCTGTCAGGTAAAGTATGGGGTACACCCTCCATTTGCAGACCTTGCTGGGGAGCTCCACCCGTGCTTCATTGCCACATCCATGCCATGTGTACAGATGGCTCCATTCAAGTAGAAGCCAGATAGTTTCCTTCTGCTGCTCCATCTGTAGGACCCCAGGGCAGAGGGGAGTTAGGGAGGGAGGTTTTTCCTTCTCCAAAGCAAATGGTGGCAGATGTCCAAGGTGTCTGAGACATCCTGGGATCAATCCTCTCAGGTGCTGGGAGATGGGCAGATGTTCACCTCGCCTCCCAGCATCTGCTGTGCTTTTGAAATCCTCCCTGCCCAGTGACTCAACAACATGTTGTAAAATCCCTGCTCCCTTTCAGGACATGAAAACCCCCGAATCACAGGACCTCCCTCTTAGTTTACATCCTGGGTAGCTACCTTGGGAAGGAAAAGTCTGCAGTTTAAGGAACAGTCTGCAGTTTAGGGAACACGCCAAGTGAAGAAACATGCAGCAGACAGGAGGCTGCCTGGTTTGGAGACCTGAGGATACTCCAGAAGCATGGCGAGCAGGTCTGGGACAGAGTAACACTCTGAACTGCTGCCGCCAGGATGAGAAATGCCCTTCTTGCGTTAAACAAGCTGGTAGGTACCTACTTTGAGTGCTGACATCCCCAGGTTGTGTGTCTGTGGGTTGCCAGTGCTGGGACAGGCTCTTCCCACAGGCTCATCTGCCAAGCACCTGCATCCCTATAGTGATCAGGAAAATAGGAGCCTCTCTGTGAGGATTTCAAACTCATTCTTCATTTTTTGAGGTCTCTGAACTGGATGGATGCAGGGAGCCTGGTGCTTTGCTGTGCAGAAAGCAACAGTAGCTTGTCCAAGAAATGGATTAATAATTAGAAACTTTTGAGGTGCTACATATCATCCACTTTCCTTGGACAAACTTACTTTGTCAGAGGTGGCAGCAGGTTAGTTCTGTCAGCTTCAGGCTGGGTGAGTAGGTGGCTATGGGCTCTTTTTCTGCCTGCTAAATAACAGTTACATCTTTTCTTCATCTAGAAATGCTTTGCACAACAGGCCAAGACTATGGTCCTTACTTGCAGTTGAAGAAAGGGAGATGCCTTGAGTTAAAAGCTGTTTCTCAGGCCAGGAGAGTACTTCGAGCAGAGAGGGTGTGCCTGGGGAGAACCCTGTGACCCATGTTCTCCTCTCACCACATTTGCTGGGCTTGGGAGGAAAAGTTATCTTGACCTGTAATGCAGTGCCCCTCTAATCCGGACTACAAAATCACCACAAGGAGATGCTAAAAGCCTCCCTGGATGCTATCCTGCAGTGGACTAGTAATGGGACGGAAAGATGCTGAAGATTAAATACTACCAAGCTTGGAAGGAAAGACACCACCAGAGGACCTGCCTGGAGAGAGCCTGGGCTCAGCCTTCATGGGAAGGCATAAGGATAGGTTTAGGGGTGAGGATGGGAATGGATAGAAATGAGGTAAAGGATGAGAATGTGCTGGTAGAGGGACTTGGTGTGCTGATTTGAGGCTAAAGATTGTTTTAGATTAGACAGATAATTTTCAGCAAAATGATATAGAGGGGTGGATCATGCTGGTTTGAGGCTAATTGGAATATTTTAATGAGAGAAATTAGATCATTGGCTGTGAAAAGAAAATAATGACGATGTCCATATAATTCATTGGTTTGCTGAGAGGGATAAAAAGCTAAAATGTAAATAACCTTGCTCAGTCCGGTCTCTGTTGCTGGATCTAATTGCTCTGGTCTGCGATGCTGATCTCTTTCACTTCTCCTTTCTGCTCTAGTATCTCCACTCTAATCTCACCACTAACAACTAACATGTAAGCTTTGTTGACTTGCTTGGTTTGGTTTCTGTCTGGGAAGGGAGATAGAGAGGGAGAAAGAAGGGGGGTAGCTTTGGACCCTTCTGGGCAGTTTTTCTTTGTCTGGGAGGGGGTTTGAATTTCAGTATTGTTTCTAATTTTTATATAATTTTAAATACTTGTAAATATTGTGTATATATGCTTTTAAAGTTTGCCATGCTGTGAATATAGCTTCCTCTTACTTCCAAACTATCTGAGTTAGTCTGCTAAATTTCAAACAGTGTGGGGGGAAAGTTCCTAACCTGTGTCATTTGGGTAGGCTACTTGAGAAGGGGTTGGGTCTCCATTTCTCATAAGATCACTTGTGGAGTTTGTGTACCTATGTCCATTTCACTGTTCCCAAACTGCCATGCAGCCCTGACAACCCCAGGAGCTGCTGCCAGATTCCAGCAGCTTGACCCAGCCAGGCAGAGAGGAGAGGCTTTAAAAATACATCTCCCATGCAAAACTGTGACAGGAATAGCCCAGAGGGGTCGTCTGACTGTGGGGGCACATCCCAGGCTGTCAGCAAGCAGAGGGGTTAGCAGATGGCTCCCTGCTTTCTGACTGAGAAACAGCATTGAGCCAGCCACCCAACACCAACATCTGCATTCTTCTATCCCCCCAGCTGAAGGGATAGAAGGGGTTCGCATCTTTGCTAAGCACCAGCTTCATTCTTTCCTGGTGAACCAAAGAAGTGTTGCAAGCTCTGAAGCCTTTTCTGAGCTGGCAGCTACCTGAAGCAGCCCCAGCAGGAGCTATGTTTTTAAGCAGAGGATGCCAGGCTCCTTCCAGGGGGTTATGAGTCTGTGTGGACTTGAAGAGCAGTTGTGCCTTTCTTCCTGCTTCTCCCTTTACTGGCATGGGTGACTTCCCCTCTCTCTTGTTTCTTGGCCTGAAGTTTCTTGCACAAGACCTGAGCTTCCTGCTAGATTATGCAGTAGTTTGGTTTTTAAGTCGTATCCAGAGCTGGACCCCATGAAGATCTTCAGAACCAGGTGCAAAAGATGCTCCTCAGATGCAGGGTGCTATGCAGAGGAGCTTGATCTTCATTGCTATGCTTATACCTCTGTTGGTACAGCCTACTTTTTGGAGAAAACATCTGACTTTCTAATACCACCATGAGGGCCAGAGGCTCCATGCAAAGCAGCAGGCTGGAAATACTACCATGCCAAATCTCACTTTGTCTGGGGAGCACAACATTTGGCATAAGTGTGGATACACACAGACACACGCAGGTCAGGGAGGTCCTCAAGGCAGGTTTGCAGTGACAGCGGCAGTCCCGCGCTGACAGTTTGTGGGCAGCAGCCGGCACTCAGCCCAGCTCTTTACGTGCGAGCACTGCTGGGAGCAGAGGGTTTATTTTTAGCCCTGTGAGCACTTGCTCCATTCCTTGCAAAGCCATCTGCTGCCTGCAGCGGGGCTGGTTTGGTGGCTTTGAGTCAACAAAGCAACCTCCTGACAGAGTGTTCCATACTTTGGCCACAAACCAAAGCTTTTGTCACACGCATCTTCTGCCTTTTGCCCATGTCCTGTCCCTGCTCTCCCATGTGTGGTTTTGGCTGGGTCTGACCCTTCCCTTGGCTTTATGCTTCACGTTGGGAAGGGCACCAGTGTGCTGGGAGAGGACTTGCCCTAACACAACCCAGGGGTACGTCATCCCCTTTGCTGGGAATACCAGATGCTCAACAAGCTTAAGATGAAAACTAAAGCTTGATTACTAATTAGGAGTGGATGTGGTGGCTTATAGTGAGTGAAGGCAAAGACGCTGAGAAATGCATTTGGTGAAGACTGGCTCAGCTGGTCTGCTTGTAGATGTGGGTCCCAAAATGAAGTGTCGAAAAGCAAAATGAGGCAACCTGAGGCTGATAAACATGTGTTCCCTATGTACAGAGTGGTTTCCAAGGTTTCCCAGGTCTGTGCCTGTGCCTGCAAAATCTTCCTGCTCAAAACCTGCTCTCCCCAAGCCATGTGGTACCTCCAGTGGAGACACAGAGCCACCAGGTTTGCTCTCAATAAAGCAGAATAAACAATCACACAAAAAAGGAGGGGAAACCAGGCTGTTTTCATCACAAGCTTGCTGAGGAAGCTCATTATCTCATGGAGGGGTGTCACAGCATTTGGGAGAAGCTCAGGAGAGGATACTGGGAGGTTTACTCTTTGAGCCTTGCTGGTTCTCGGGTTTAGCTAAATGTGGCTTGTTCATTGCCAGCCCTTTTGTCACTGTCACTTTGCAATCATCTGTCATTCCTTGGGGTTTAATGAGACCTCTAAGATTTTAGATGAATAACTGCATGTTTTCTGCTCTTTGCTATGAAGCTCTGAAGGGTTTCCAACAAAAAACATGTTGCCAGTCCAGCTGTAGCCAGGATGGTTTAGTGACTACTCAGCACACATTCAGTACCATCAAGAGGTGCTGCGGATTCGCAGGAGTCAAAGTTCCCCCATTCACTGAATAGCAGTGAGTTAAGGCCTTGCTGAGTGGGTCTGGCAGCTCCTCCAGCACCCAGAGTGTGCCACTGAAAGGGCTCACAAATTTGGATATCTTCAGTTCTAATCCTGTAAAAGAGCCTCTTTTAAGTGTTTTTTTTTTTCTTGGATGAGACTCCAAATGGTGGCATGCAGTCCAAGTGCTGGGTAAGGAGCCTTCATCTGCAGGAGGCGCATGACTGATGGCTTAGAGCTAACCCTCAGTAAATTGAACACTGTTAGGTGTTTCATGGGATGGTCCAGGACATCAATCCCAGGGCAAACAAGGATCTGGGATGCCTCAAAAAGCCTTCCCTCCAATCGTCTTCTCACCACCGCTCTCCAGATGTTCTGTGTGAGGAGCCACATCTTTTAATAGACAGGGAATGGCATTCATCAACAGTTGTCCAGGTCCTGAGGCTGAGATAAACACCACATTGGATGGTGCCTCCTTCAGAAGTAGCCTTTGCATACAAAAGGCAGCACACTCACATGTTGTAATCATGAATTTTGGCTGGCTCACAGTAACATCACAGGCTGGATAGACTTGGGAAAATGGAGATAACCCCCTGCACCATGTCTAGGTGGCACTGAAATACCAGTGGGGCTTTGGAGGTACCACATGGCTCTGTCAGGATGTTCTCAGGAGATCACTGTGCAGCTACTGATGTTATTTTTCCCAACAGAACAGGGGACACATGAGCAGGGAGCTCTTGGAGGCAGCTCTGCCTCTGTACTCTCAGGTTTTGGAGCTCATTTATTCAGCAGCTCCTTACAGCCCTCACGAACGCGTGCCACCAAGCACAGAGACGTGACCACTCCAGAGATCAGTTATTGACAGCTCACTGCAGCTGACTTATGCTGCCTCTGTCAGCAGGGCTGAGCAGGGAAGGAAAGTCTTCTGGAATGAGAGGCAGGAGATACAAAAATACTTCCCTGCTTTTTTTTTCTGCCCCTGGTCATTGCAAACCCTGAGCCCACCCCAGGCTGAAGTGTTGATAACCATTACTTTCTGGAAAATCCAAGAAGCAGCAGGGAAATATCTGTGGGTTTAGGTGGGAACCATATGGAAACATGGCAGGAGGTTCTCCTCTTTGACCTTAAAATGTGCATTTAAAGCTAAGGCAGGTTCTCCCTGGCCAGCTGAAAACAGAAGAGGTTTTTGACCTTGCTGTGCCCAATTCCATCCTTGCAGCATTTACACAATGGGCTTCACTGAACCTCACTCCTCTTGGATGCTCTCTGCCTCTCATGTATAAAACAAGAGTCCTTCCCAATGTTAAAAGTCAAATGTCCCTGTGACATGTATTGGTCAATGGCTGAATGGATCTGCTTCCCTCAGTTCTCTGGGGGCAAAGGATTTGCAGACAGACCCCATGTGTAGATATGGGAGATGTGTGGGGAGAAACATCATTCAGGAGTGTGCTGTTTGCACTGCTTATGCAATGGTCACTGCTGAATTAGTCCTCATGGGGAAGGCAGAGCTCCTGCAGAATGTTGCCGAGAGCTGCCGGAGTGGAAGAAAGGTCTGCAAAGGACCTTCAGAGCTGCAGCAAGAGGCAAGAACAACATGTGAGCACCCAAGTCACATACTTGGCAATGATGAATCCCATGCACTGTCTTTGTCCTGCCTGCCCACCTCCATGGCCAAAACAACAGTGTCTTTGGAGCTACTTTGATTGGCAACTGCATAGAGCTCCCTGGGTTTATATTTTCGTTTGGTTTGCCAGATAGACACAGCAGCTACTCGCGCTGGCTTTGCAGCCAGTTTGCAGTTCTCAGTTGGTTTGCCCTCGTGGTTTATTTAATGTTTGTCACCTCTCCACCCAGAGTGGAGCTGCCTATTAAGGTGTTATCCTCAAGGGGCATTCTGCAGGAGCAGCTGTGTGGTCATCAGGTAATGTTTGGGCATCTCTAAGAGTGGTTGGTTTTGTGGTAGCCTAGTTATCTCTAGGCTTATTCATGCTAGTATGGAGCAGTGCAGCAAAGGGCAGCCTGGCCATGCTCAGTTAACTTCTGCTTCTCTTTCTTTTTTTGTGCTGTATCACTGATGAATTTCTTTAAGTGGCTTTTTCTTCCACAGTTTCCCTCCATACTTTGAGTGTCTTGCTCATTTCTGTCTGGCTCCATTTCCTCCTTTGCTCCTCAATCCCATTGGCCACTTGTCTGGCTGCATTTTAACTTATTCACCTTCCCCACGCTCCTTTCTCCCTCTATGCTGATCACTCCTGCTCTATGCTCAACATGTTCACTGACAGCATTTTCTCTGCAGACTCTTTATCCAGGAACATGCTGGGTGTGATGTTTGAAGGGTACTTGTCCTTGACAGTCTGGTGACCTCTTCGGGTAGCACCTGAACCTCCCTTGGTTACTCAGCCACATCACTTTTTCACTTGATTCATCCAGATTTGAAGGGATGGGAAGGGGAGAAAAGCCTCACAGCCATCAATCATCTCTGAGCCTGCCAAGAATGAGATTTGCAGTCCAGCCCTCATGTAAAATTACTGCACCTTCCCTCCTCCTTCCTCTCCTCCTCCTCTTCTTCTTCATTGTTTAGCACTTCACTTTGTCATCTCAAACCTTCCCACTTCAGAGTGGGGTGTGTGTCTGGCTGAAGTCATGCTGTGCAGCTGCTGTGGAGTGAACCCTGGGTGATGCCACCTGGGGAGAGTTTTAGATTATGAGAAGCTTGGTTTTATTATTGCATCAGTGAGAGTTTGCTGCTCCCTAATCCAGGTTGTTTTATGTTAAGCCAGACTGAAGCAGCTGCTATGGGAGCAGTATGGGAGCCCTGCAGCCATCCAGGAACCTTACCCAAGGGTCTGGGTGCCCCTAACCACCCAAATCCCCCAGTGGGTCCTGAGTTCCCACCCTTTGCCATAGGATGCTGATACCTAAGCATTCTGAGGATCTGGGGTTACAGAGGCACCGCTCAAGCAGGGCATCTCCAAGGTAGGAGCTGCCAGAAGTGCCCCACAGCTTTCATATGCAGATTGCCAAATAGGTGGATGTATTTATTTTGTTTAAAAGTAAGATAAAAATACAGCCCCACTCTTCTGTGTAGTTATTCACACATAGCAAAAAATAGAGCTGGTATGTGATGCCTGCCTGCAATGTACTCCAGGAGCTGCAAAGGCACTGGCTGGCACGTTGGGACCAAGGGCAAGGTATTATTTATAGCCAGGCTCAGTAAATCATTCCTCTGAAGGATTTTTCTGCTCTCTCTTCTCTCTGTAGCATTACTGTTCTTATCCCTTTCCACTCACCAGTGACATTGCACTATAATTGTGAACAAACTCATAAGGAAGAAAGCACCACCTATTTCTTCTCTGGTCCCAGACCAGAAGGCACCATGTGGCAGGGATGTGTACCCAGAGGTGAATTAAATTAGGGCTGTGCAAATGAATTTCACTGCTCTTGTCCCTGTGCTCATTGAAGAGCATAGAATGGCTTGAATTGGAAGGGACGTTAACATCATCTAGTTCCAACCTCTCTATGGGCAGGGACCTCCCACTAGGCCAGGTTGCTCAAAGCCTCATCTAGCCTGGTCTTAAACAATTCCAGGGATGAGGTGTCTGCAGTTTCTCTGGGCAACTTGTTCCAGTGTCTCATAGTAGTAAAGAATTTTTTCCTAATGTCCAATCTAAATCTACTGTGCTGTAGTTTGAAACCATTGCCCCCTGTCCTACTACCACATGCCCTTACAAATAGCCCTTCTCCCCCCATCAGGTACTGAAGACGACATGAAGTTGAAGATGAGATGGATTTTTTTTTTCAAGGGTGGCACTGTGCAGATGATTTCTAAGGGGTCCTTTACTCAGCAGCATCATGGTCCTTGCTGTGACACATGGAGTTATTCCCCAACTGCCTCCCACGCCCTTCTTTGTTCTGTAAAATGAAAAAGCTAGGAAATTACAGCCCAAAGATCTGTGTCTGGTGATCAGCAGAGATAAATCTGTGTCCTTATGTGTGACTTACCTGGCCTGTGATGAATGTTGGTTTATCTAACACCAGGCATTTGGGAGGAGAACAGAGAATGATGCTGCAGTGTCAGGGAAGTGTGAAGAGAGAAATAAAACCCTGAGAAGGAGGTTTAGAGGAAGCTGGTTGAGAGTGGGGTTGCTTTGATGTCTAGTTTTGCTTTGGCAGATGGCCTCTGCATGAAAAGCTGCAGGGTGACCATACAGTGCGAGGCAAGAGCCGTCACAGCAGAACCTAACCCCACCCTCTCCTCATCTCCCAGCACATCACTTCATCGCGGCGACGGCATGCCAGGAGGCAGACTATGGCTGGATGATCCAGCACTACTGCCTGAAGCAGTTCCAGCTCAGCATGGAGGGCATCGGGCAGCGGCTCTGGTGCGACTGGGATGAGACTGTGGGGTAAGTAAGGTCCCTCTGTTCGCCACTCCCTTTTCAGCATCCCAGGACCAACTGCACCCATCTTTGGGTTTGGAGTGTCAGGAGGTAAGCAATGGGGTTTTTTTCATGGTGGAGAATACAAGAGAGCCATTTCACTTTGGATTGCTCCTGATGCTGCCCTGGATCCATCTCTGCTGGATCCAACTGCAGGGGCTTCCCCATCCCCACCACTTGTGTGAGGGCAACAAGGCAGGCTTAGAGGGGACAGTCGTGGATATTGTCTACCTGGACTCCATTGAGTCTTTCGATGACACTTCCCATAAGATCCTCACAAAAAAGCTGGTGAAGCGTGGACTGGCTGAGCAGGCAGCAAGGTAGGTTTGAATGTCTGGGCCCAGGGGGTGGTGATCATTGGACAAAGACTGATTGGAGGGGAGCAACTGACAGGGCACCCCAGGGATCAAATGCTGGGCCCAGTCCTGCTTAACCTCTTCATTAATTGTCTGAGTGACAGGGCAGAGTGTGCCCTCAGCAAGAGAGCAGATCACAACCAGACTGGGAGGAGTGGGTCATGATGCCATCCAGACGGGTCTCAACAGGCTGGAGAACTGTGCTGATTAGAACCTTGTGAAGTTCAAGGGGACGCACAAAGCGCTTGCACCATGGGAGGAACAACTCCAGGAACCAAGACATGCTGGGGGCCACCCAGCAGGGAAGCAACTTTTTAGAAAAGTTGAACAGGAGTCACCAATGTACCCTTGTGGAAGATGAATGGTGTCCCAGGCTGCATTAGGAGGAGATCTTCTGCCACATTGAAGGAGGTGCTCTGTTGAGGCCAGCTCTAGAGTGCTGGATGCAGTTCTGTGCTCTCTGGTGTGAGAGAGACCTGAACATACTGAATAGAGGCCAATGAAGGACTGCAAATATGATGAAGGGACTGGAGCATGTTTCTTATGAGGGAAGGCTGAGAGAGCTGGGGGTTGCTCAGCCTGGAAAAGGGGGATCGTAGTAAGTTCTATAAATATCTGAAGAGAGAGTTTGAAAAGAATGCAGCCAGGCTCTTCTCAGTGGTGCCCAGTGACAGAACCAGAGGCAGTGGGCACAAATGAAGCAAGGGAGGTTCCCTCTGAACATCATGAAACTCTTTTTCAGTGTGAGGGTGTCCAGGCACTGGCACAGGTCATGCAAGGAGGTTATGGAATCTCCTTCTTGGAGATATTCAAAAGTTACCTGCATATGGCCATAAGCAACCAGCTGTAGGTAGTCCTGCTTGAGCAGAGGTGTTTGGATGAGATGAGGTGGATCTTCAGGGTTCAACAGTTTTCAACATAAGTAGTTGAATGAACCTAGCATAAGCAATTCTTGAACATCAGAATGTCATCCTTGCTCAGTCCAGTTCTGTCCGTATGAGAGAACCACATGGGCCAGTGGAGGAACTTTAACAGGAGAAGACCACTTGTACTGGGTATTAATAAGGCAGTAGACTGGAATCCCTGTCACAGCTCCATTATCCTTTCTGGTGACTTGATGGACATATTTTGCATGAGTTTTGTTTTCTTTTTCTCAGCACTCTTCAGACAGTCCAAAATGCCCTAACTCAGCTTGAAAACCCACAACCCACAGAGATGTTCTCACATCCTCTTTATTGGAAAATCTCAGGCTGTCCCACTGGACCTGCAAAAGTTGTGTGTTGAGGGAGAGGCTGGCACGCTATGACGTGGCAGTCTTTGCCAAGCCTTCTGTTTGTAATCAGTGTCAGGGAATTAGTGGTGATTTGTGGCTCAGGAGCAGCAGAGATGTAGTCTGCTTTCCTGGTGGAACACTCAGCAGCATCCTTGTGGGCATAATGAATCACAGAATGGTTGGGTTTGGAAGGAACCTCTGGAGATCATCTAGTCCAAACCCCCTGCCAAACCCAGGGCAGACCACACAGGCATGCAGGTGGGTTTTGAAAGGCTGCACAACCTCTCTGGGCAGCCTGCTCCAGGGCTGTGGTGGTTTGGGAGTTTCCTGCTGGTGTCATTGTCGTGGTGGTGTGTGTGTATCCCCCCGGTCTGAAATTGCCCAGGCTAGACTCAGATGGCTGGAAGGTAAGGAACAAAGCCAGTATACAGCTTTGCACAATATACAAGCAGGTATTTACAATATACTACAGATATATACAATAACAAGGTAATACAGAAACACCACACCCCTCCCAGAGATCAAAGTCCCTAAGAGGGGTTTCCAACCACCCTACCACCTTCCCCCCATTTCCCAGTCTTATCCCACTATCTGTCTTGTGTGCCAGGTAAGCGAGGTAGATCAGCTAGGGGCATTAGTAGCAGGAAACTGGTTAGTGAAGTTACACAGATCCAGCTAAGAAGGCAGGGAGGGAGATGCAGCAGCGAGCGTGGCTCAAACATCTCTGTGTTATCTTTGTTTGGGTTCTGACTTTTATACCGTCTCAGCAAACCTGTGACTGGAGTAGAATCAGATTTTGTTTTTCCTTTCTCAGCCTATAATCTAATTTCTTATTAAAATCCTCCGATTAGTTCAAACCAGCACAAGTGCTCTGTCACCTTCACTGTAAAGAAATTTTTCCTCATGTTGAGGTGGAACCTCCTGCGTTCCACTTGGTTGTCTGTTGCTCCTCATCCTATCACAGAGCACCAGTAAAAAGAGGCTGGCCCTTTCTTCTTGACACCCACCCTTCAGATATTTGTAAGCACTGATCAGATCCCCCCTCAGCCTTCTCCAGACTAAACAGTCTCTCAGTCTTTCCCTACAAGATAGATGTTCCAGTCCCTTAATCATCCTTGTAGCTCTCCATTGGACACTCTGTGGTATATTCCTGTCTCTCTTGAACTGTGGAGCCCAGAGCTGGGCACAGTACTCCAGATGTGTTCTCACTGGTGCAGAGCAGAGGGGGAAGAGAACCTCTCTTCACCTGATGGACAAGAGGGTGATAAGGGAATCCTACTTAATGCAACCGCAACCAGGAAGAGCAGCGATGTTGCATTTGGGGAAGATGCTGCTCTGTGGGGTCATGTTTGGCTCCTCTTTTGATATTTTCTTTATTACATAACACCTGAATGATGCTGACTTTGGATCATCTCTTTCCTGTTTACCATCGGCGGAGCTGAATCTTTCAGTACCATCCTGGTGGAAATAATTCTTCTGCTGGGATGGCTTTGATTAAAGCTGCAAAGACCAGTCCAGGGATGTCTGTGTTTGTCATGAGGGCCTGGAAAGAGGAGGAGAAAAACAAACCAAACCATGGTCCACGCTGAGCTGGACTTGTGCATCACACAGCATTGTTGTGCTGCCTACCACCTTTCTCCAGGCAAATGAAGCAGTGGACAAAAGTGAGCTTTTGTGACACAAGGCGGGATTGAGGTCAGTTGGAAAGGATGAGCAGATGTTGCTGTATGCCTTGAGTGTTTTGCACAAAAAAAAAAAAAGAAAAAAGAGGTTTTTGTAAGATTTTGGTTGATTTCTCACTTCATGGCCTTGTCTTCTGTGCTAAATTAACATACATCTCTGTGTGTGTGTAAGCAGACATCTTTATTGGTGGCAAAATGGAGGAGAGGAATGGTTCTGATTCTGAAAAAACTCATCCAATCCTCAAAAACATCCAGGGATGTTGCCACTGCTCCAGCCCGCAGCTGCACTGGGGGTCTCTGCGGGACTCGCATCCCACTGTCTGCTCTTTTGGAGGCACCCTCCAGACATGGTGAGTGGCAGGAGAAGGTGATAACCACCTCCCTGTTGTTTCCTGGCTGGCTTGGGGTGACCTCCTGCCCCTGGGGCCATCCCAGCAGAGCTGTCATGAACCACAGCTCTCCCAGCAGCAGGATCTTGCTTTTGGTCCAGGATTGGTACTCTCTGCAAGCTTGATGAAATGCAATCTATCTCCTCCTTCAGATCTTCAGCACAGCCCTTGCACAGGAAGCAAAGGTGTATTTAAGAGCTTGTTCTTCATCTCTGGCATCCTGGTTTATTTCTAAATAGCTTCCACTAAGCTTGTTATCCTTGAGGCACTTGGAGGAAAGGTTGATAAACTTGCAATGGGTAATGTGATTCCATGAGGCTGTTTATTCCGTGCGAACACACGGCTTGGGGTTGTTTAGGAGATGACATTCCTCTGATCTTCCTGTGCCCACTGGACACTGGAAAAATTGTGTAGAAATAGCTCAGCTACTCTGTAAATAAGCTTCTCTGCAAGGATATGGGTTTTGGGTACCCACCTCACTCAGCACCCTTGGTCCCTGGGCATGCATGAGACTCACCATCCCCTTTTAGGAATAAAAGTTGTGTTAGATGTTCCAGAAGGAGTGGGCAAGGGGATAGCATAGGTCTGGCTGGCCACTCCTCTGACTTTATGGGGAAGGATTTGATTTCCACCGGGTGTAAGATGAAGCAATGGGAAGAAAACACCTGTCCAGAGCCTGTTTTATAGAGTCACAGAACTGTCAGGGCTTGAAGGGACTTCAAGGATCATCTAGTTCTGACCCCCCTTACCCTGTGCAAGAACACCACACGCTATATCAGGTTGCTCAGAGCCCCATCCAGCCTAGTCTTAAAGACATCCAGGGATGAGGCTTCCACCACTTCCCTGGGCAACCTGTTCCAGTGTCTCACCACCCTCATGGTGAAGAACTTCTTCCTAACATCTAATCTGAATCTACCCACTTCTAGTTTTGCTCTGTTCCTCCTAGTCCTATCGCTACCTGACATCCTAAAAAGTCCCTCACCAGCTCTCCTGTAGGCCTCTCTATATATCTTTCCCCAAAAGAAGCCATGTGCTTGAAACCTATCTGAAATGAGAGGAAATGTGTGAAGGTTTTGCCTCTGACAGGACCTGTAGCAGCAGCAGCAACCAGGTTGGAGCTGTGACTTCCCCATGTAACTTTCAGTGGAGAAATACCCATTAGGCCCATCCCTTACTGCTCAATTGAGAATGACACAATGACAGTATCTGGGTAAATTAGTTGTCTCAGAAGAGTTTGTAATTGTGCTTTATTGGTCTTATTTATAGGCTGCAGATTTTCCTCCCATCAGTGGCATTAACCAAGCTTTTGCATCACTCTGGTGCTGCTGTGTTCAGATGGAGGGGTTTCACTGGGCCAGGTGAATTTGGGCTTGGACCATACAGGCAAGCAGCCACTCTCTGAAAAGTCTTGCCTGACACTGTTAAGCTTGGCTGGCTTCCTTAGCTGTGCTTATCTGAGACAAGTTGGAGGGGGTTATATGCAAGTCTTTACTGCATACATGGAGAACTTGTGTGAGCCATCAGATGTTTCAGGAATGGGATGCCAGGTGGTTGTTCATTCAGTAATTCATTCCAGAAGTTGGCTGTGAACACTGTTTCCTGGAGAGGGAGAAGGACTGCTTCTGAAGGGTGTTCTTCCTTGGGTCATCTGGTTTCCTTCCCTCACTTCCTCTCTAAAGGAAGAGCCATTCATCATGGCCTTGGATGATCCTGCTTGAAGCCATGCATGCCATTGCCTCACAGGTCAGTTGCCCATCTCCCTGGTCTCTCTGGCCCCTCCATGGTATTTCCTCATGAATCCCTGGCCTGAGACCAATTTAGATCAAGCACTCTGGTGGGTTTTTTCCAGGGCTTGCAGCCACCTTGGCATGTAAAGCTGGAGCTGCATTGTGGTATGATTCTATGGTGGTGACCAAGCTGCTCTGACCGGGAGCTCAGCTGTGTGTGACCAATTACCCTGAAGATCAACGTGGCTATTTGATTCCAGGTCTACATCAATTGGTGTGGTGGCTGAGCCAAAGGATTAGCTGTGGTTTCCCCCAGGGCAGCTCTGCTGGTAGAGCTGAGGCTCTGGAAAGGTTAGGCTGCCATCCCACTCACCCATGAATGCATCAGCAGGGCTGATGCCTTGCAGATATGTTTCCTGGACAGTTTTGGCTCGTGGTGGGCTGTGGCCAGAGCACAGCTTTGCAGGGCCGATTTGCAGTGTTGGTTCACTGGGCAGCAGCAAGCAGGATGGGATGATGCCTGCTGCACTGAGCCCTGTGCAGCTGCAGCTGTCACTCCATCCAAGCCAGGCACCTTCATCCCAAATATATCCACCCCATGGCATGCCTAAAAATCTCTGGGGAATGCTTGCCCCTCACTGTGGGCATCCTGCCAGAGAGGAGCTCACCAGTGGAGATCTGACAGCTGCAGCCAGAGATGAGGGATGATGCTGCCAGATCCCAGCACCCCAATGGCCTGCCCAGCTCCTACCCCTGCCACAGGGCTGCTCTCACAGCTGTCAGTCTGCTCACAGCCTGTCTCCAGGTTATTTATCTATTATCTTATAGAAAGCAGATGAATCTATTTTCTTATTATCTCATTACATACTTCTGGATACCTCTGCAGCATGTCTCCAAGCTTGCCCTGCAACCTTGCAGAGGATGAAGTCAGTTTTCACTTTTAATTTTGTTAGTAGTTGGATTTTTTTTTTCCTTTCTGAAGTAAGGGGTTTAGGGAGGGAAAGTCTTGATACTGCTGGCCAAAGGGAGAGCTGGCCATCCTCTGATCCCCAACCACCGTCCATAGTCTAACACTGTCTGCACCCAGGCCCTGGCAAGGAATAAATGGCAGATCAGATTCCAGTTTCAGTTGCAGTAGTAAAAAAACAGAGGCATTGCTTAGGATTTACAGCACTGTGAGCATTCAGATCCCACCAAACCATAAATCAGTCCTTGATTGCTTCCCACCAGTGGCTTGCCCCTGTCCTGCCCATGGGTGGTTTTCCCCACATGGTCTCCATGCTTCTTGGCCTGTCCCTGCTGCAGCATCCTTTAAACCCAAACTGCTTCCATGGCAACAAGAAAAACAGTTTTAATTGCAGTTCATATTGGGTAGGGAAAAAAATATATCTAGAACTATGCACAGCTGCATTTTGGAGGGTAGGGCTGCCTGTCTCCCTGCTTCAGCCTCTGCTGGTGGGATGGCTTGGGAAAACCTGCCCTACAGCAGCTCAATAATTGCCATTTATTATTAGTATTATTTGTAGCAATTTAGCAAATCAAGACAGTCTTTTGAGGCCTTTTAAACGGATTTTAAATCAAAATGTTAGCATTTAAGGCAAAACTGAGATATAGGAGGGAAGGCAGGAGAAGGAGTTGGCATGGGCACAGACCACTTGCTTCTTTCCCTCTCCCTTCCATGTTGAGTGGTTTCTGAGGACACAGTCACCCTCAGCATGAGTTAAGGACACCCTCCATAGTCAGCACTCCTCCAGCCTAAACATCCCTTCATCCCAATGTGCAGGTGAGCCCTCAAGAGCTGTTATTCCTAGGAGAGCCCTTACTGGGATGTCAGAAATTTTTGGCACTTGGAAAGTACTGAAGAGACTCAAGTCCAGTTGGGAAAAGGGAGCATGACTTGGATATGCTTCTCCTTGAAGCTGCCTGGGGTCAGGGAAGCAGGACCAACCTAAGTGCTCTGACTTTCTTGCAGATACAACTGGTCCTTGTGAGAGGCAAGGAGAGATTTCAAATACCCTCTCATGGGTGGAGATGCACCTGATGGCAAGGCTTTGGATGCATGCTCTAATTACAAATATCACCTTAGCTAACTCCTGCATTGCTGGTCACAGGATGCTAGGGATTGGAAGGGACCTCTGGAGATCATTGAGTCCAACCCTCCTGCAAGAGCATGGCCATTATCTAGTGCAGCTCACACAGGAATGCATCCAGGTGGGTCTTGAAAGTCTCCAGAGCAGGAGACTCCACATCTTCTCTGAGGAGCCTGTTCCGGTGCTCCATGACCCATACAGTAAAGAAGCTTCTCCTCATGTTGAGGTGAAACTTCCTGTGCTGTAGTTTATAGCCATTGTCCTTTGTCCTATCACAGGGTGCAACTGAGAAGAATTTGTTGCCTCCTTCTTGACATTCAGCCCTCACATATTTATAAACACTTATTAGATCCCCTCTAAGTTTTCACCAGACCAAAAAGCCCCAAGTCTCTTAGTCTCTCCTCACAGGGCACATACTCCAGCCCCTTAATCATCTTTGTAGCTTTCTGTTGGACTCTTTTGAGTAGATCCCTGTTCCTCCTGAACTGGGAAGCACAAAACTAAACACAGTGTTCCAGGTGAGGTCTCAACAGGGCAGAGCAGAAGGGGAAGAGAACCTCCCTTGATCTGCTGGCCATGCTCCTTTTAATGCACTCTAGGATCCCATTGGCCTTCTTGGCCGCAAGGACACGTTGTCATCCCATAAATAGCTTCCTGTCCACCAGGACTCCCAGCCTCTTCTCCACAAGGCTGCTTTCCAGGTTTTGCAGCCTGGCTTTTGGTTGTTGGGAACAGCACACAGCACATAGCTTCAAGCTGCAGCCACTATTTGTAGCCCCTGGCAAACAATGCTAGAAGCACTTGCTCTTTTGGTTACCTCTTGCTCCCAGGTGGGCTGGGAGATTGGGAACCACCAAGACAGATATGGCATCCTTGGACTTTCTGCAAAGCTGCAGGGACATACCACAGTACAGGTTTGTGGTCCTGTAACTTCTCTACCTTCTTACTTTGACTGAAAGCCCAGCTAGGAATCTGCCCCCTGTGGTTAACCCCACCCTGCTTTGCCTAAGGGCCATTAGTCCCTGCTTCAGCTGTTTGCAGAGGGCCAGACCCTTGTCTGCGAGGGGAGGGGAGGCAGGGCAGCGGTATTTCTCGGCAAATCCCTACCTCCCGGCTCGTTCAGGGCTGGTGGTGTTCAGGTCTATTAGGTCCTCCCTGCAAAACTTGTCTGAGCATTTTGCCAGGCGTTGCAATCCCTGATGCTACCGACTTGAGTTTCTGTGCTCACCATAATCTCCAGAGTGGTCTTGACTGCTCCCAAGAAATTCCCTAAATAGCTAGCTCTCCTCTTCCTCCTGCTGTCTGGTCAAGGGTTAGGGCTGGGCTGGCTGCTAAACAAGTGACAGATGCTATTAAACCCTCTCCATTCCCAAAGGGGGAAAGAAAGAGAGTAGGGACAGACGTATGGGATAGAAATCTAAACCAGCTTTAATGACAATAAAATTCCAACAAAATTCAATATATATAAATATAAGCAAACCCAGTGTCAAACCCAACCCTATGATGGCAGTTATACCACCTGCTGTGGGCAGGCACTGGGGAACTCCAAGATGGGACTCAGTGGCAGAAGGGAATTGGATTCAGGAGCTGGATTCTGGAACTGGATTTATGACTTTATGGATCAGGATCAAAGGTAGACTGGACAGAGTTCTCCTTTGACACCAGACATTGAAGAAGAGAGCTTGACCCTCATGATCCCTCAGTTTTATACCAAATATGATCTGTATGGACTGAGATACTTCACCAGTCAGTTTAGGGTCATCTGAACTGCCCACTTCTTTCTGCAGATGCAACCCCCAGCATGGTACCTTGGTCTGCACACCAGTCCTCGGTGCTAACCGTAAACATTGAGCGTTGTCACAGCCAGGAGCAGCCACTGCCTGGGAAAGCATTTCCTTAACTGCCCAAAGTGCAGGCACTGAGTAGAGACTGAGCTGAAACCTAAAATCAGTGAACAGAATTAGTCCTGCTCTGACTCAAAGCAGGACACAGCTGCCCTGGCAGTGGGTGACAGCTGATGGCATGCTGTGCTCTTCTATTGCTGCAGCTTGTCACCAGCTTTGCACTTTGCTTCAGGTACCTACCTCCCCAGGCTGCAGCAACACTCCGACCCCAGCAGTGTCCCTGCCATAGTAGAGCACGACACATGGCTCTCCACAGGACTTGAGGCTGAGTGGTGATACCTTTTTCTTCCTTCCACAGTTATCATCTCCAGAGGCTTTTCATTGTCTATGGGTGGGTTTTTTTGTTGTTTTTTTTTTTTAGGAGACTGTTTTGGAAGATACAGGTGAGAAGAGGGCATGGTCTAAAGCTGCCCTAAGGGAGTTTTAGGTTGAATATTAGGAAGCACTTCCTCACAGAAAGGGTGATTAGGCACTGGAATGGACTGCCCCGAGAGGTGGTGGAATCACCATCCCTGGAAGTCTTTAAGAAAAGATTGGATGTGGCACTTGGCAGCATGGTTTAGCTGATGTTGTGGTGTTAGGTTGTAGGCTGGACTTGATCTCAGAAGTCTTTTCCAGACTCAATGATTCTGTGATAGAGGCTTGCAACTGAGCTGTAGGGTTGTCTGAAAGCCACAAGCTTGACTTTCTGACTGACGATTACCTCTTTCTAGCCACCACAAATAGCAGCAGCTCCCAGAGCTTGACTCAGCTTTGCCTGGCCAAGTATGGCAGGGGTACCTCACTCTCCTGAGCTTGCTGTGGGGTGACAAGGGAAGACCAGAGCTGCCGTGCTGGCCAGGCAAACAACCTCGTGAGATGTTTCACCATCAGCATGGGCTGAATTCCCCAGTGGCACCACACTGGCATGGTGCTAATATAATAAAGCTACTCTGTTTGTGGGAAGAGAGGGAACCAGATGCCACTTTGGAGCTACGACAGGATGAGTGTTCTCCATAAGTTCAGGACTGTGTCTGGGAAGAGCATGCTGAGCCCCAGGCGTCAATACTGCTGCTCTCCAGTGGGATCTTGATCCCTTCTGACAAGGCATTGCAAGCAGTAGTCTGGGTCTGAGTAGTCTGGATTATCTGTGTCCCAGCAAATGGGTCCCTTTGGTATCCTCTGTGGTAGCTGGTGGTGCACGTGTGGCCAAGAGTTCAGCAGCTCTCCTTCGCACCTCTACACTTCTGTTGCTGAAAATGTTTCCTCTTTCCCTCCAGTCCCCTCCTGCTTGCTTCTCACTGGGCTTTGGCTGGGTACGTGGGGTTGATGAACAACTGTGCCCATGATGCTACCCTGCTCCAGCCGAGGACACAATCCCTCTCAGAGCAGGGTTATGTCAATAAAGACAGGGAATATGAAAATGAAATGGACAGATTTGAGGTATCTTAAGTCACAGCTACAGACCCCCATCAGGATGGCAGGACTTCCTTCCATATCTGGACAGACAGTTGCAGCCTCCTGGCCGTGGTCCTTGTCTTACGGTGCTGTAGCCACTCTTCTTATGTCCATTCTCTCCCTAGCTGGTGCACAGAGGCTTCGAAGCACTGAAATACAGCTGCTACCTCAGTGCAAAATGTAATTACAATTTATCCTCATTTGCTGACACCACTTTGCTTTGGCGACTTGCACGTCTTCATTTATCCTGACAGGAGTAGCTATTTATCAGCATGAAAGCCCGCTCGCAGCCAGGGCAGGGCCAGGCCAGCTGCTGTACGGCCCTTAGCTTTAAAAATAGCTTTGATTTACTCTGTTAACTCCTTCGCTCTGGCTCCGGAAGGTCCTTCAGCACCCGAGCTCTCCCAAGGCCGCTGATGAACGGGAAATGGTAATTTTGTACGTGGGGATGCTGAGCAGAGGCTGCTTTCCGTAGCTCCAGGCGTCTCGTTAATTAAATCAGTGGGCTCCGCTGGGGCTCTCTGCGGCGCTGCCGTGTGCCGATGGGCAGGGCGCGGCAACCGCCCGAGAGCCTGCCTGATGAGAGGCAGAGAGGCTGCCAGAGGAGTTGGCAAGCTGCTTATGAAATATTTCTTCCCCTAGGCGGGGTTTTAATTGAACGGCTGAGTTTTGAGTTGCTTTGTTTCTCTAGGATTAGGTGTAATTGGGAAGAAAACCAAAATATACATACACACACACAAAAACACCCTTTTTTTTTTTTTTCTTTCTAACAGGANATATATACAGAAATAATATATATAATTATATATTTATATATATAAAATTATATATTTAAATAATATATACACAAATATAATTTCAATATATTTTAATATTATACAGGGTGGCATGCTCATGGCTGTTTGCTGGTCCCTGATGCCACGGCGGTGCCCTTGTCTGTGTTTTTCAGTACCTACGGGGAGCTGACGAACTGCACGGTGCTGATCGCCGAGAGGCTCGACTGCTACTGGCCCAACCGGCTGGTGGATGAGTTCTTCGTGGCCGTGCACAAGCAATACTTCAGGAACTGCTCTCCCTCTGGCCGGGCGCTGCACGACCCTCCCAACAGCGTCCTCTGCCCCTTCATCTTGCTGCCTGTCCTTGTCACCTTGCTGATGACCGCGCTGGTGGTGTGGAGGAGCAAACGCAGCGAGGGCATCGTGTAGGGACGTCCTGTCACCAATGCAGGGGTGTGATAGGGGGAGCAACCCCTCGGAACATGCCTGGGTTTTTTTGGGAAACCCTGGCAGCGTGGCATCCTGTGGTGGAGGTTCCAAGCCCTGGAGGCAGAGACGGCAATGCCACCACTCTTCCCTCACCCGGTACCCTCTGCACCGCACACCTGCCTCTTGCCCGGCGGTTTCCAGATGAATGCATTTAAGACACTGCTGCTTGGCCAGGCCCTCACGAGCAGTCTGGGTGGCAGGAAGCCCTCTCAGGTTACTGGGCAGCACATCTCACCCCGGGCAGTGGCTCTGCCACATCTCTGCTCGGCCTTTGCCAGCTGGTTCCGGCCCAGCACCCACTCCCAGCATTGCGTGCCAGAAGAGGAAAATTTTTAAAGAAAAAGAAGAAATAGAAGAGGATGGGGAGGGTGAAATCCTGCTGGGCCCTGTGGTGCTGGCCTGACACTGCAAAGTGCCAGTGGGTGTAACTGCAAAGTCTGTGGGTCTGGATAACGAAACCAGCACAGCTTCCCCTTCCTGTATTTTTTTGTTTTTCCTCCGCACCAGGAAAGGCATCTTCTCCCCAAAGCCTCCAGCACAAGGAGGAGGTCTGCAGGGGGTGGGTTTTGCCTAGGTGATGGGAAGCAGTGGGTGAAAGTCAGCAGTGGCACCCACGGTGGCCTTGGCAGTGCTGTGGGGCTAACAAATAAGGGGAATAAGGTGCTTTTCCTACCTAAATAAATACAGAAATAAACCAGGTGCCTGTCTCTGGTGCAGAGCATCACTGTTCAATCTATGAAGACTGGGGTCCAACTGGATCGAGAGGGTTTCACCATGATCCTGGAGGCTTCCCCAGAAGTACTGACCCCCATGCCATGGGCAATCTTTGGGGTGGCAGTGGAAGTCCCAGGGGTGGGTTGGCAGGGCTGAGTGGGATCTGCCCCTCCAAGGCAGCAGGGTTGGGAGGGGCAGTCCTCACATGTGGGTGGGTGAGTCAGAGGTCCAGGCAGAGGGGAGCAGGGTCAGTTGCCCTGGTGGGAGGCTGTGCAACACCTGGAATGGGAGTGGACGACCTCCTGACCCTGCCACTGGTCTTCAGCATCCCTGATTGCTCTGCACCATTCCAGACCCCTTCAGTGCCTTGCTGGCTCAGAAAGGGGTCCTCTAGGGAGACTGCTGGGCAGCGGGAGCCTCATCAGACCCATCCAGGCTGCGCTGCCCAGTCCTGTCTCCTGCTCTTTTTCTGGGATGCTGCAGAAATTTTTGCCTTTGCCATTTGATACTTCAGTTTTTTTTTTCAAGGGCAGCTGAACAATTAAGCAAACGAATAATCAGTATTATTTGAGGGGGAGCATCCTGGGATGTGGAAACCACCGTTTCTGCAGCAAGGAAGAGCTGAAGAGACCCTTCTGGAAGATGGTTCCCCATCTAGGATAAAAATAAATATTAAAAAAAAGAAAAACCCCAAACGACAAACCCACAAGAAAAAAAAAGCAGCAGATTGTTGCAAAAGCTGTCCAGAAGTTACAAGAGCTGATTCACACCCAAGTGCTGTTTGCTGAGGAGTCTCCATCTACTGACCAGCCCTAGGAGAACACGGCACTTTGTGGACATTTAAAACAGTTTGCCTTGTGGCATCACTAGATATTAGGAAATACTTCTTCACTGACAGCGTTATCAAACATTGGAATGGTCTGCCTAGAGCAGCAGTGGAGTCATTGTCCCTGGGGGTGTTCAAGCTGCTGTGGACCTGGTGCCTGAGGACATGGTTTAGTGCTAACCTCTGGGTCAGAGGTTGGATTGGATGATCATTGAGGACCCTTCCAACCAGACATATTCTGTGATGCTATCATTGTAAAGGGTCCACAGAGGTGCAGGATGGAGATGAGCTGCCTGTGAGAGTGCTGTAGGAGTATTTTGGCCACGTGCAGTGAACTGTGCTCCTGGGGACATCCCACCGCGATGACTCAGTGAGACGTGGATACTGAAGGTGGCTGGAAGGAGCATAGACTCGTTGCATTTGCACAAATACACATGTAAAGACATAAAATTACATATATATATATATATATATATA
>VWZI01009987.1:391238-419005 GCA_013396835.1 Psilopogon haemacephalus
TATATATAAAAATCAGCTCCTTGTTCAGGAAAAAAAATAATTTGGTTTATTTCCCTGGACAGACCTAATAGGGTATTCATTGACAAGGTGTAACATTTTCCTTCCTCTGCGTATTCTGCATGGGAAGAAACTGATGCTCGGACTACCTCTTACAGTATTTGGTAGTACCATACTTTAATACTCTGCTCATTTCCTCTTGGTAAGCAAAAATACAGTGAAGGAACTATACAGAGGGAGGTGGCCTTGACTTGGATGATTGCAACTGTGCTGACAAGGGCTGCTGGTGCCCCAAACCTGCTGTGCTCCCCAATACAGCTGCTCCTGGCTCTTTGCAGCAGCATTTTCTCTGCCCTGGGCAAGGAAACAGGACTTTGGTGCATTCTGCTCAAGGATGGAAGATCATGTGGTACCAGGGCACCACTATAGCAAGACAGGCTCACCTTTTGTCCAGACAAAAGAAAGAGAATCATTTGATTCAGTAGGCCAAAAACAGGACATATCTCCCACCCTTCCCATTTTTGTTTTATTCCTCACCTTCCCTGACATTACTGTTTTGGCAGCAAAGATCCCACACCAGAGTTGCCTGCTTTAAAACAATATGCTGCTCCATGATCCAGTGACAATGGTGCCTGAAGCTGAAGTTCAGGACAAGGCTCTCCTGCATGCCAATCCTTGCATTTCATTTCCCTACTTTCTGAGACCTCCAGAAACATCGACAGGAGCCTGTGAGGCCATCAAGGAAAAGGCACAGTGAAAACTTAACAAACGAGGCTGCACTGAGCTTAAACCTTGCAGCCCAGCTCTGGCCCACTAACGATGGAGATAATTTTGATTTCCTCTAGTATCTGCAGAGAAACAGGAGGAAAGAATGAAGCTTAATCAATTCTTGGGGATAAAACCCCAAGAGGCCCCACTGAGCGTTTTATACACACAATTGCTGCATATGAAACCACACGAACATTTATTTCTATGGTTTTGTCTATTTATAAAAGCTTGAATCGGTTCCACACCACCTCCTCTGTGTGATCCCACAAGCAAAACATATTTGGGTCTCCAAGGCTATGCTGATGCCCCGGCTGGGCAGCCCCAGGCATTGCTGGGGTGAGCAGGCGAGCAGCAGGGAGCTATGGAACACGACAGGCAGCAGACGACTTCTCACGGCATTGACGCTGAAGTGATTCCTGAGGTACATGCTACTTTCTTCTGAGGGAATCTCTGCTTGCACAGACTACGTGTTTGATACGCAGCTACTTACAGAAAAGGCAATTACAGCATCATATCCTTGCAAACAGCCGAGCGTCTAGCAGAGAGTGCAGTGCCTTGCTATTCTCAGCTGCGCTATTAGTCATTGGCTTTCAGTGCAGGAGTTTGAAGAACACAATTAGGTGTTCTCCAGCAAATGGTGCTTGAATTTACTTCCATCAGATCAAACAGCATCCGATGCTCCCTCACCACATCCAGATCGGAAAGCTAAAGGCAGATTTCTTACAAAACAAAGCAAATCTCCCTTTCATTACATATATAATCTATATATATATAATTTTACTAATACTACACATTTACTTAAGTTACAGATTAGTCTGCATCTCTTTTAACTACTTCACACAGCGAATAGGAACAAAAACACCCCAAACAACAAACCCAAACAGTACTGCAGCCCAAACAGGAGCTGAAGGTAACAAGGTAAAAATTTCAAACCTGTGATTAAAACCCAAACAAATGAAAAAATACTTACATCAATTACGGGCCAGAATTTCAACAGCAGAACAGAACTTGGTTTAGCAGGTGTGTTCTGGCAAGCTCTACGCCTCAGCTGATGACTCTTGGAAAAAGCTTCTATTGTCTCTGCTCATCAAAGGCAACAATTTTGTCATTTGGTTCACAGACTACCACTTTATTGCCAACTCGAAGTGTTCCAAAAACACACCACCTTTTCTGCCTGGGGTTTTTGTTGTTGGGGTTGCTTTTGTTGTTATTTTTTATTTTTCCTTCCGTCCCCCACCCCAAACTAGGCAATAATTAAAAAAAAAAAAAAAAGAAGAAAAAGGTGTAATTACATTTTCAATAGGGATTTCTTCTCATTTCTCAAGCGTCTCTCATCAACAGGATATACAGTACGGTTCAGAAGAGTAAACATTTTTAAATGTAAGCAAACAACGTTTTCAACCAACATACACGATTTCTTGCTGTATTTATGCTGAACTCTCCTTTTAACATGGACAAGTTATGAAGTTAGTTTTCTTCTTCAGTACAACATGGACACGGGACTAGTACAATCCGGGCTGGTTTTGTTGCTGTTGTTGAAGTTAAGGACAACTCTAGTGTGGAAGCCATGCTCCTGCCATCCATCTCCCTTCATCATCTCGCATAGCGCTTAATGTAATCTTCAACTTTATTCCGAAAGTCCTCCTACAGGAAAGCAGAGGCAGAATTACCCTCAGAGGGTCAGAGAGGGACTCAGGTAGCACTACAGCAGTGGAGGAACAGTGGTAGAGCCAAATTCCCATCAAGCAAAAGGCCTGCTGCTCTCTTTGAGGTTCCCAAGGTGGGGTATGAGAACTGAGGCAACAACTCCATTCTGTGTAAGGAGATGTCTGTGCTCTGCTGGGGATCTCTTCTGGGGACTGAACCAAACATCTTTGTGTGTCATCACCAGCTATCAGTGCAGGTACAAACAAAACTCTGTACGATGGGTTGCTGGTACCTGCTGGATAGGTCTCAGCGTGGCAAAGATGTGGGCATGCTTTTGGAGAAGGAAGAGAAGCTGACCTTACTGGATAAACAAAGAAAGGCTGTGCCAGGAGCCGTCACAAAAGCTGCAAGCTCTGAGTCAGCTCTGTCCCAAATACTCATCCTGGCCTCCCCCTGTAACTGCATGGTATTGCAGCTAGCACAAAACCAAGACATCACCAATGTCAGAGAATGGTCAGAGTTGGAAGGGACACTGGAGATCATCAAAGCCCACCCCCTTTCTAAAGCAGGGTCTCCTAGAGCAGGTTGCACAGCAAGGCAATGCCTAGGCAGGTTTGGAACCTCTACAGTTCTCATCACTGCTGTCGTTTATTACAGCCTAGAGAATTAAAAGTTCATTATCCAAGTCACTCATTTGTTAAAGTGGTTCAGAGGGAATAGGCTTCTGTTGAGCTAGTAGTGTGCTCTTGTGGCCAGGAGGGCCAATGCCATTCTGGGGTGTATTAAAATGGGTGTGCCTAGTAGGTTGAGAGAGGTTCTCCCCTGCCTCTACTCTGCCCTGATGAGGCCTCATCTGGAGTACTGTGTCCAGTTCCAGGCCCCTCAGTTCAAGAAGGACATAGAACTGCTTGAGAGAGTCCAGCACAGAGCCACAAAGATGGTTATGGGAATGGAACATCTCTCTTATGAGGAGAGACTGAGGGAGCTGGGGCTCTTTAGTTTGGAGAAGACTGATTGGTGACCTCATCAATGTTTATAAATACGTGAACAGTGAGTGCCAAGAGGATGGAGCCAGGCTCTGCTCGGTGATGACAGGCCAAGGGGTGGAAGCTGAGGCATAACAAGTTTCATGTAAACATGAGGAGGAATATTTTCATTGTGTGAGTGACAGAACACTAGAACAGGCTGCCCAGGAGAGTTGTGGAATCTCCCTCTCTGAAGACATTCAGAACCTGCCTGGACACATTCCTGTGTGATCTAGTATAGGTGATCCTGCTCTGCAGGGGGGGTTGGACTGGATGAACTTCCCAGGTCCCTTCCAGCACTTGACATTCTGTGATTCTCCATTTGCAGCATTCCACAGGAAACCTACAAGACAGCTACTTAACCTCTGTAGCTATGGAAAAAGCACACATTTCTGATAGTTTCTAAAGCATGGAGATGCTGACCGAGAGACGTTCTGACACACTTCCCTCATTTGGTCCTCATCCAAGCCAGGATGTCAGACAGATGCTACTTTCCTCTAATGTTATTCTGAGTCTGAACCTTGCCTTGTGTTCTTACAGCCTGTTGTTAAAATAGAATCATCACAGAATCATTCAGGCTGCAAAAAAGCCTTTGAGTCCAACCATTAGCCTAATACTGCCAAGTCCACTGCCAAACCATGTCCCTAAGCACCACATCTACACATCTTTTAAATACCACCAGGGATGATGATTCAACCAGCCCTGTTCTAGTACTTGACAACACTTTCAATGGAGATTTTTTTTTTAATGTCCAATCTAAACCTTCCCCTGGCACAACTCAAGGCTGTTTCCTCTTGTCCTGTCACTTGCTACTGGGGAGAACAGACCAACCTCCACTTCACTACAACTTCCTTTCAGGTAGTCATAGAGAGAAAGGTCTCCCCTCAGCCTCCTTTTCTCTAGCCTAAATGACTCCAGCTTTCTCAGCTACTCCTCATAGGACTTTTTCTCTAGACTCTTCACCAGCTTTACTGGACTTCTCTGGACCTGATGTACTATGTTCAACATTAACAGATTAAGTGGCCTGTGCTCCAGATTCAAGTACAGGGGTAACAGTAAAGTGCTTCTTGGTTTCCAGCTCCCAGTTTTCTATGTTTATTAGAATATAAAAATACCAACACAGAGACCCACCAGATGAAGAGGTTTTGAAAACAGCAGAGCTGCCTGGAAAGCAGGGGTCATGAAAGCACTGAAATCCTCTGCTTACCAAGCCATGGGTCTGCTTTGATTAGGAAGGGTACAAAGTCTGTCTGCATGGCCTGGAGGCTGTCAGAGAGTCTCTCCCTTGTTTAAATCAACGAAGATAAGGATTGTCTTGTTTCCTTCCCCCAAACTCAATGTTCCTGGCTGAATACTTAAGAGATGAAAATTATCAGAGATACAGCACCTTTGGATGTAAATACCTTGGGTTTTTGTGACTTTCCCAGATTTCTGCCTGGCATGAATGTCCAGGATAGGCACGGCCCAGTATCAGCTACCCCGAAGAAAGGCTTAAGTATATTCAGGGTATGAACAGGTAAGCACCACAGGGAGGGGGCAGAGGCCCTCCCAGGTGCTGCCACTGGACCCCTGCTAAGGCATGAGAATGCACAGGAGAAATTCCTGAGGAGCTGCACCTGGACATCAATAAGACTGGGACTGGAAAAACTGTATAAAAAAGACCTGAGAACTGCCTGCCAGGAGAACTCAAGGAACAACAACCCCCTGCAGAACAACTCCACCAGAACAACTCTAGAAGGACTCCTGAGGAATGCTACCGAACACCCCTGGACCACACACACCTCTCTTTCTCACTCCCCATCTCCATCTGATGGTAATATAATCCCTGTTCTTCTCCCTTCCCTGCTTCTTTCCTCTCCTAATTTCTCCGTTGTTCTCCCCCCGCTCCTCATCCCCTGTTTTGTCCAACTTTATCCCTTAATAAATAGTTTTGTGATGATATTTGGTCTCGCTTGTACTACCTTAATTTCACAGCACAGAAATCTGTAAGAACAGGTCTTGCTATCTGGACAGAGATAATGTTTAATCTCTGGCCTCTGGACCTTGACAGGCACCCTTCCATTCTAATCAGTGTAACTCATCAGCTCCAGGTTTGCTGATACAAGAAGTGGTGCCCTTCAAATGCACACTGAGCATCCTGGTCAGTCCACTCAACTTCATTTAACTTAGCTCTTCACTAACAGACAGAGCAGCACTTCCCGCCCCCTGTAAATAATGACTGCTCCAAGTCCAAGACTCCTATATTGAGTCTTTTTTACTTCTGTCAACAGTAGGTAAGAGGTGAGCACCACAACATTCACCATGCCTGTGTGTTAGTACTGCTAAGAAGTTCTGAAGGGATGTGAGGAGTTGCTTTGAAGTGTGAAGTTTGTTTTAAAACTGGGGGAATGGGCAGGGGAGAACTCCCTTCCCTTGCAGGAGCGTGCAGTAACCCACCCTGAAACTTGAAATATATGGCAAGACAGTTAAAATGGAAACAGAAATCATCAAAGCTAAGTCTGTCCCCTCAGCTAAATGTGCCCATTTCTATCTTGTCTACACCACGTCTGTGCTTCCCTTAAGTAAAAAACATTTGGATTTCCCCCATGTTCTGATCAGCCTTTAGCTATATGCTGCCACTAAAACGTCTGCTAGACATCACAGAAAAAGCAGCAATAGATTCTTTTTGCTACAGATAGCCTTGCAATGCATCACTATGTCCTTGGCCTAAGCAGCATGCTTCAGTCAAACTAACACTTCCTGATCAGCTACCTTTACAGAATTGTTTGTTTTTCTATCATTGGCTTTTTCCAACAGAGAAACAGACTTTATCTCAAATCAAAGGAAGCCTCAAAGAACAACTGTGAACCACATGAAACACTGTCTTTGATTTTGTTTTCCAGCTGATCAGGTGCATCAGAAAGATGTCCCTGAACTACACCTACAGTGCTCTGAATCTCAAAGAAGTTTAAAACACAATTTAAGGCCAAAAATATCATAGCTGTGGAAACAAAAATACAACTGCACTTTAGGGAAAAAAACACCCACCACTAAAGGCTCTTCTTGAGAGAGGTACAGATCTGTGTTTTGGAAGAAACAAAAGCAGAGAGCAAAAATTACAAGCACCCATTACAGGAAATCACTGTAAGATATGTGACATCTCGGGATTAAGCAGTAGGAACCTAGGTGCAGAGGGCAGCCCTGCAAAGATGAACAGAAACCAGTTCTTCAGGGTTGCTGAAATCCCTTTTCTCCTTAGAGACAGTCTGCTTGAGCTTCTGAGGGGAAAGGAGCACTTCTTTTGGTACATGACAGTACTTGCTAAAAGCAATATTCTGTGTAGTGACTTTTAAACTCTGCTGTAAATACACCCATTTCCACAGTCACACAGGTATGCATGAAAGGTGCTAAGAAGCTATCACCACAGAGTTGATGCCATCTTCATTTTAAATAGGATTTCAAATACCAGGCAACTTCAATCCACAGATGAAAGTTATGACTGCTAAGTGTCACATTAAAGTGTCACAGGGAACCACACCTGTTAAGAGTAGTTCCCAGGTCTCAGGCTGCCTAAGGTAAGAAGAGCCTCTAGGTACCGTGAGCTTGTTAAAATACCACACAGACAAAGAAATTTGTTTTCAGCTCTGACAGATTGTGGACTATGTTGATATAAACTAGAATAATTTCTCATAATGGCAACCCTGTGCTGGAAACCTCTCACTTCCTGGTTGAGGTGGATGTTCTCAGAATTCTGGACTGATTGCTTGCAGCAGCAGCAATCACTGTTAGCCTGTTTTGGGACACTACATTATCAGAACATGTGGGTCACAGCCTTGCACCTGATGAAAGAAGCCTTTTAGACTCATCATGTTACTGGGTATAGAAGTAAATAAAAGGCAGCTAGCTCCACGAAGGCAAAAAGACACACCTCAGCAACAATCTAACTGGTGACACTTCCTAATAGTTTCTTCATGGCTTTGCAGCCATTTATAGTCACCAAATGAATTAACCAAATGCTTGACTGTGTGTTATTGCCTATTCTTCTCTCTCTGAGAGACGACTCACTAAAAGAAACTGGGATCAGAAATACCACTACACGTGCAGCAAGGCTAACTGTGACTTCACTCTATCTTCAGTATCTGAGAGCAGCATAGCTCAGAGCATCCTCCACTTTTTCACCCATGCCTTTACAAGGTTTTCAAACGGGAAGATGGGGCTCTCAGCAGATGAAGGAACATGCCAGATGAAGGAACTGACAGTGTTGGCAAGAATTTATTAGCATGGTACTTGCTGCATGTGAACCTGGTTGCTGAACAGGAGGTTCTCATCCCAAAGCTGTAACTCTCCATCTCCACAGGCCATATGGCTTAACAGCTCCTGATTAACAGGGGGCACTTTTCTATGTGCACATCTGTTTATGTGCAGTACTGGATAATCAGATGTAACCACAATTTATCAGAACAGCATATATTCTGCATTATAAAGAGGCACGTTCAAAATCCTGTTAGGAGTGCTAAGGGAATAAAGAGGGATTCATTTAATGGGGAGTGGAGCTGGAGATGTGCTGTTCAGCTGAGATGCAGATGCTGTGTGGAAGCAGCTGTTACCAAGCAGTGGAGGCCTGCCCTGTCACTCTCTGTGATGCAAAGTCGTGTGTTTTATCCTCTCTAACTCCCCATCAAGGCCAGATGCTATGTGCCAAGACTACCACAGAGATGGGCAAGAAGGCAGCTTGTGACAAACACCTATTGTTTTTCATAGGACCCAAAGCTGCCCACTCAAATGGAGCTTCTTTCTCTGATCCTTTCTGACGGTGACTCTGAGGAACTGTACCCAGCTCTGACACTGAGTTCCCTGAGCACCCTGAGCCAAGACAAACATCAAGGAGGAAAACCACACCACATCCCATGGTCTTGATGCTGAGAAAAGGGTCAGGTGGGGTTTGCTCCTGGAAATGCCCCACCCAAGCAGTTTGTGTCCATGACCACTTATGCTTCTGCCAGAACACTCATCTAGCTGGTGGTGGTGGCTGTTTTGTCCCGTGGGGCTCCTGTCACATCCCCCTGGACCTGGATCATGCCCCACTGCCGGCTTGGCCAGAGGCATAGCTGCCTGTCTCCAGGCTGAAATAATTTCCCATGTCAAGCTCAAGGCTGATTAAGGTTGACTGTTACTACAACATTTTACTACTGATACTATAACACATGAAACTTCACGAGGCACAGCTCAGTCAGCCTTTGAGCTATGAGAGGCCATCAGTGAGTGCTGGAAATACCACCTGGAGGAGCTTTTCAGAGAGAAAATCCAATCCTAAACTACCATCATTTGCCTGTCACCAACCTGATGGTAAAGTATTTCTTTCACAGATCTCAAGACAAAAGACAGATGGAGTAAGACTGGTAAAGCTGACCTTGGGTTCTCTGGAGACATGATGGGTGGTGGGGAGGCTTGGGTTGGATTTCTATCTGGGAGTGGGACCTACAACTTTGCTGAGTTAAGGGTGGAAGGATACATAGACTTGACTGGAGAGGTCAGTGCCTGGTGCTAAGCAAAGAGAGATACCTCCTCCATGCACAATGGTGACAAGACTCGGTGATCTCAGTTAGGCACTGGCTTCACAGGCAGTGTGGGAAACTTGAAGTTCAGACAGTGACAGCGTTCCCTTAGCACAGTGGCCACCCTGTCACACAGCACAGCAGTGGGATGGACTGCACAAGCCTCAGATCATACCATTTGACAGATGCCTTCTCCATACCTTTTGAAGAATAAAAGCTGGGAATAGGAAATGAATAAAAATGTAAACAAATCAAAACTTCCTAACTCTAAGCACACCCCAGAAAAGCACAGCAGGTCCTTTCACAGCTCCAGCTGGAGGCTAAGAGGCATAAACAAGCCCAGATACAGCTCCACAGGGACTGAGGACCTAACCACCCAGCCTCACATTCCACCCCTGCAGCTTCCTGGCACTGGGTTGTACCTAATGCTGTTCCAGTCCTCACCTCTGATAAGCGAGACCCTTGTGTAAGGTCAGCTCTGAAGGGGCTCAGTTCTCAAATCTATGTTTGACATGAAGCCATCTAAAATGGGAGAGTTTATATAGTTCTGGAGCAGACCCAAAGGAGCTTTGCCTGGATCTGCCAGGAGGTGAGAGAGAGAGAGGAGCAAAACATGAGTAGCCCCGTGGGAAACATTTGCTGCATAACAAATGCTGGTCAAATCACAGCTTCATTTGATGAAAATCATATGGGGACAATCGTTTGAAAGGAAATGCAAAATCCAACAGAGGATGAGGAGTATAGAGTACAAGCCATGGCATATTTCACAACATCATCAGATGAAAACTGAGTTAGAGCACACACCATAAAGTTAAACCTACAACCCACTTAACCTCTCTTGGGTGTGTTTTTGTACGTAAAGAAGTTTTAAAAATAACCTTAAAGCAGATAAACACACATATACACACATACACACACACATATATATAGATACACATATATATATATGCTTTAGTATAAACTCTGGCCAAAGAAACCAAACAAATGCTTTTGTGATTTTCATTTGCACTGCATGTTCCTAACAGATATGTACAATGATTTGCATGAAAAAAACATTACAAAACAAACCCATATCTAATTTGCTTTAGAAGAAAAAACAAAAAATCCTGACTGGTGTAATATTAAAACAATTCACTTCGGTCTCAGCTTATAAGCTGCTTCTCTTAAAAACATGCCACACTGAAATGAGGTGAAAAAAAATATGGCAGATTATAAAAAGTTGTTACTTTAAGACTTTTTATATGGAAGGCATAAACAACCCCAGTACCTGGCTAGAGTGGGAATTTACCACAAATTCTCTATCTAAAAGAAAACAGTTACCCCAAAACCCCAGAAGAGAATCATGGTCTACAATTTGTTAAAGCATATAGAGGCACGGAGTCAAGAACTGAGCACCTTTCTGAAAACTGTTTGACCTGATTTGACTTATGAAAGAGGAGATTTTTTCCCAACAATTCATGCTGCACTCAGCTGTACTGATGAACTGCTTGTTTATTATTAAGCTTTTAACTTGAAAAAGAAAGATCTGCTCAGTTATCCAAACCAAACACCATACCTCTCTGTGACAGCTACCAGAGAACTCTGGAAAAGTTGTAATGGAAACTTTATCTCAGGAATCTTTTTTTTTTTTTTTTTTTTTTTTTTTTTTTTTTAAAAAAAAAAANAAACCAAGACAAAAGAGATTCAGCTCACTGTTGTTAATCCGCTCACTACTTGTAGCACTTCATACACTGCAGTATCTGGCAAGATTTTTTCTTCTTCCTACTCATACTTTAGTTTCTGTCATCAAATATAGTAGAGACCAGAGACTATTTCTCCCATTTTAGGGGCCTGTGGTCACAAGGTTGAAGGCTTACACTGGCCAGTCCTTGCAGGAAAATGCACCGTGTATCACATCTGTTCCTTGAGCATGACTACAACTACCTGAATACTGTGACAAACTCTGATCCCACCTTCACAATGTTCATATTTACAATTCCACAGAATTCAAATGGAGACCAAAAAAAAAAAAATCACAGAAATACTCATTTGTTCCTGCCCTTCCCTCTTTTGTGTTAAAGAAACAATGAAATAGTAATAAATTTAAAAGCACTATCTTATCAGAACACTATTGGAATCTGAAGTTTATCACCAAGATCAAATTCCAAACAATTTCTGCTTGCTGCTCTCTGCTGCTAGAGCACGTGTTTTCCTGATGTCACATGGAGAGCACCATTATTCTCTTCTGGAACTGGGACTAATTCTTTTCACCATGGAATTCCTGCATCCTGCTCTCCCTTCAGCACCAAAGCTATCAGACTCAGCCTTGGGAATCAATTGCCTGCCACGGTTGTATTTTCTCCCTTTTTCCCCTTCTCCCTCATTCCCCATATCCTGAAGTTTGTTTCCCCTTTCTCCCACCTTCTGTAAAAAAACCCTTTCCCTCCTATTTGTTGTTACTTCCAAATCACTTGGAGTTTTTATTGGGCTATTGGGCTCAGGGTAGCTAGCCTTAACCCAGTACAAGTAACTACTTTATCTGCTCTCTGTTGCCAGACGACCATGTGCTCCTCTGCCATCACATCAAGAGCACCACCATTTTTATTTGGAACTTGGACTTACTGCTTCCCACCATAAAATTCCTACATCCTGCCTCCATCTACCAGCAAAACCACCCATCTCAGCCTTCAGACTCCACTGCCTTCCATGGGTTGTATTTGTATTTTGTTTCCCCTATTTTTCCCCTTCTCCCCACCTTCTGTATTTTTTTCCCTCATTCCCCATACCCTGCATTTTGTTCCCCTTTTCTCCCACCCTCTGTAAAAAAAACCTTTTTCCCTCCTATTTACTGTTAAAGTTTTATACCTTTTTTTACTTCCAAATCGGATTGAGTTTTTTATTGGGCTTTTGGGCTTGGGGGTAGCTGGCTTAAACCCAATACACCCATCAACTCCCCCAAACCCACTCCCACTTAAAAAGGATCTGAATGAAACCCTTGAGTAATAGAGAAATCTGAAGGATAAGGGTTTTTTCCAATTCACCTTCCCACCTTGCTATAATTTCCCAGCCATTGTTTCATTTAGCTTGGCCTCTACATCCCCTCAAGAACTTTCCAAGCTCTGTAATTAAATTTTAGTTCTATGGAGAGTGAGGAGATCTCTCACAAGGTTCTGTATGCCTAGCAGTTGCAGTTGAAACTGCATTGATTTTTGTGACCTATGTTCTCTACTTCAGATTTTAAACACTTTTTCCTGACATCAAGCATTCGGATTTTGTAGAATGATGAGAAGATGCTTTTGGTAGCTAAGTCCTAAGGGGAAAAAAAATAGAATTTACTGTAGGGGAAAAAAACCCCAAACAGAACAGAAAACAAACCAACCAAAACCCACCACTGCTGTTTTGAATGTAACTGCTTGGGGGAAAAGCAGCATGGTCGGAAAGAAGAGAAACACTACAATTTGCACCTTTCTTTGAAAAATATCTGTACATATAGGTAGGTTACAGAACTGACACAAAAAGCAGTGACCAGCCTGCCAGGACACTGCTCTGGGGAGAAGCTGAAGATGTGTTGCAAAGACAGAGTGAAGCATTAGCACTCTGAACATGAAGCAGCTCATCCATTATCTTGAGATTCTCAGATCTTAAGTAGGAATAATTTCCTTCATGCTTCCAAGAACTTGCCAGTGAAGCCAAGATAAAGGAAAAAAACACTCTCTGAAGTTACAGGAAAAGGAAAGGGTGACAGGGTGTGAATGCTGTTGAGATAGACAGGGATAACTAAATCTAAATCCAGAATACAAAGCCAGCTGAAGAGGGGAAATAATTTCCTGGATCAAATGCAATGTGGTCTTGACACTTGCTATATCTGCCCTTTGCCTTAGGCAGCAGCCTGGCTGCAGGCAGATCATAGAATGGTTTAGGTTGGAAGGTACCCTAAAGATCATCCAGTTTCAACCCCCCTGTGCCATAGGCAGGGACACCTCTCACTAGATCAGGTCACTCAAGGCCTCATCCAGCCTGGCCTTGAACACATCCAGGGAGGGAGCAGCCACAACCTCCCTGGGAAACCTGTTCCAGTGTCTCACCACCCTCACTGTAAAGAACTCCCTCCTAACATTCAGTTTAAATCTCCCCTCTGGCAGTTTAAATCCATTACGCCTTGTACTTACAAGACTTTGTGAATAGTCCCTCCCCAGCCTTCCTGTAGGCCCCCTTCAGATACTGGAAAGCTACTATAAGGTCTCCTTGAAGCCTTCTCTTCTCCAGGCTGAAAAGCCCCAACTCTCTCAGCCTGTCCTCATAGCAGAGGTGCTCCAGCCCTCTGAGCATCTTCATGGCCCTCCTCTGGACTCGCTCCAACAGTTCCATGTCCTTCTTGCAGTGGGGGCTCCAGAACTGCACACAGTACTGCAGGTGGGGTCTGACGAGAGCAGAGTAAAGGGGGAGAATCTTCTCCCTTGCCCTGCTGGCCACACTGCTCCTGATGCAGCCCAGGACACAGTTGCTGTCTGGGCTGCACGTGCACACTGCTGGCTCATGTTGAGCTTCTCATCTACCCAGACCCCCAGGTCCTTTTCCTCAGGGCTGCTCTCCAGCCATTTGCCACCCAGCCTGGATTTGTGCTTGGGATTGTGCCAAGCCAGGACCTTACACCTAGCCTCGTTGAATTTCATGAGGTTGTCCTGGGCCCACCTCTGAAGTCTGTCCAGATCACTCTGGATGGCATCTCTGCCCTCTAGCAAGTCAACTGTGCTAATGGTATCCACAAATAACAGGGAAACTATTTCCTTTTGCCTTCACACCCCAAGTATGCCTTGCTATTTCTAAGGTTAAGAATATATTGATTCATATGAAAGCTACTATTTTTTTTTTAAAGTAAGATTGGGTTGGTTTGTTACTTTTCCACCATACTCTGTAGCTGGAGAACTATTTCTATGGTGATGGGAGACTTTTGCGAGTCCTCTGATCACAGGGCCACAGCACCAAAGGACTTGGGATTTGTCCTGATTCTGACTGATCTTCTCATTACCATGCAGGATTTCACCCAGGTTGCTGAAAACAAAGAAAATCTCCTGGGAGTTAAACCAGGGAGCACAGAGATGGCTCAGTCACTCAGTGCCTGATGCCAGGCTCCTGTCTTGCTGCTTGTCCAAGGCTGCTGGGGTCAGCCTGAGGCTGGCGCCAGGCGCACTGGCCCTTTTGTTGATACAGCTGTTGGCAAGGCTTAGAGAGACAGCCCTTCAAAAAAATTACCTGAATCATCCCAATTACAGCAATGTGAACTGCCTCTGTGCTGCAAACACACTTCCACCCATGAGGACGCCACTCATTCCCAAGAGAGGATACATCCTCGAGATCTGAGATCTTAATGGATAAATTACAAGCTCAGAGGAAATGGGAACTGCTGGGGTCTGGCAAGAGGCTTTCTGCCAGCCATACTCAAGCCAAGCAACGTCCAAACAAACCTGGCTGGGCAGGTGAGGCACATCAGGAGCTCAGCTCAAAGAGGTCAGATTCCTGTTTGCATTTAACAACCCTCTTGTATGTTTCCATTTTAAAGCTGTGCGTTTTTCTACAGAATGCACAGCAGAAGCTTTCCTTTTAAGCCACTGATTTGCCTAGAGCATGTAAAACAAAGACTTTCAAACATCTGCATTTCCTCCACATTTCCATCATTACCTCAGCAAGTCAAACCATCTGCAAAAGCTTAATCAACTTTGTTGAACCTAAAAGAGGCTCCATCCATAATCAAAGTGTTATGAAAGATGGATAATGGTTTCTATAAATACTTTTAGGATGAGAAAAGTAATGTTTTTTCTTATTTACATCTGTTAGCACAATTAACAGCTGTGCTATTGCTCACTTGCACTTGCTGGTTACTGTACTTCATGCTCACTGGGGAAAGGCTTCAAAGGTTTGTGACATGGAAGATAAAATGGGGAGGCAATCCAAGATAAATCCTAGTGCAGTTCTCTAAATGCAGGAACATTGCAGAAAAACAAATCCTGCGTCTGCCACAATTTCAGTGAGAACAACAAAGACCAAACAGGGTAGTTAGGTGTGCAGAGGTAGCAAAGGATTTTCTGCCATAAATACGGAGATAAATCAACTCAGTGACTCACAGGGAGAATTCTTATGCAAAGATGTTTTTGGACTAGCATGGTACCATTGTTCTTAATAAGACACTTAAGATGTAATTAAGGAGTAACAAGAACCCCACAACAAACATTAAGCAGCTTCCTGAAAAAAACATGTGTAAAAACCTTTTGGGGCTGAATTCTTTTCCAGTGTGGTAAAAGGTTGAAAATCTAAGGTTAGACTTGACATAGAAAGGTTCTTCCCTTGAGAGCTTCTTCTGCTGCTTACTGACTGGAAATGTGGTCTCCACAGGCACTTGCATTGGCTGGAGACACATGATCTGAAACAAACAGCTTCAAGAGAATTTCAGGATAGTGAAGATGAACATATTGACTGTAAGTAATTGACCTGCCAATGTCTTCAGGTGTCACAGCAACATGTGCATGTCTCCACCATCAGCATGAAATCAGACGGGTGCGTGGAGCAGCTGACGTCTCAGCAGCAGCAGCATACGTCAGGAAAGCGAGGGTGCATGGTCTGGATCAGTTATGAGCACCCTGGGATTCATTACAAACATAGAGTGTGCTTGCACAAAAATAAAGGCTTGTCTGGCCAAAGGTGAATATATACTTCAATTCCTCAGATACGCTCTGCGGATGCATTTAATTAGAACAATTCTTCAGTGCTTTGTAACCCCTTTCTGAAGAAATCAGGAAATAGACACTTGATCCAGTATCTAAGAATAAATGCAAGTTTCTTATTTTACTTGAAGGAGGTTAACCTCCTCCTCACACTTTCCTCACGTCATAGTTCTGTACTGTTAGAAATAAAAATCAGTGTTCTTGAAAATGTTCATAACCAGCTACTTCCTATCAAGAAGAGAGATTTCAGGATGTCAAGGGCTGGTGCAGGGCTATCAATTTAAACAAGGGAATAAAGTTAAGTAGAAAACTAAACAACAAAGACACATCTCAGTCCAGAGAAGCTCAAACACAAGTAAAACAGCACAGAAGGATGAGACTACACTAAAATAGCAACACATAGGCTCGAATATTCTACAATACAAACAGTTTTTAAAAATGAGGTCCTGATAATGCTAGCTTGAAGCCAACAGTGACAGCAAGATCTGGGAATGCCTCCCCTTGTCAGGTCTAATGATATCCCTGCCTTGACGAGTACTGCTAAACTGCCTTTCAGTTGAGCCACCCACATCAGCTAAGTTGTTGACCAAGTCCAGCACTGAACAAGTTGAAGATGAAAATATTTTAATTTGCATCTCAAATTCTTGGGCTCACAACACAAACCAAAAGCCTGGGGAGTTCCTGGAGGCCATTTGTAATGACCAGCCCGCAAAGCATTTACTCTTTGATATGATGTATCAGTGTTACAAGCTCTGGGGCAATCAGCAGAGATCCCTGGTAAAGTAAACAGAAGAAATGAGACAGTTAGGAGGAAAGAACAGCAGTAAAGATGTCAAATTATAGTTTTCCCATGTGCTTATGCTTTTCTTTTGCAAATATTAATTAGGTCATCCCATAGTAAGAACTGTCTGGAGAGTTGTCCAGACATACCTCAGCTGGAGGGGAAGCATTAGGAAATGCAACAAAGACTAAGGGATTCCCAAAATACAGTAGCAATCACCACATGCTTATGCAATAGTATTTTAAGAGCAAGACTCGCTTCCTCTTTCTATGGGCACAGAAGTAGCCGTATCACCTCAAACTCCTTTTGCCATAGCTCTGGATACTACAGCAAACTCCTGAGAACTTCCTTTTTCACTATAACTTCTTTCCAAGAAAGACTGTGACCTCACAAACTTCACATCAGAGTGGTGATGTGATGTGATCCAAGATTACGTGGAAGAGTGAAAACAAAAGTAGGAATCCAGTTTGCAGACAAATTGAAAACAACTGAAAATGGCCAGAGGTAATCCAATGAGATGTTCAGACATTATGAAAAGGATGGCAGAACGCATGCAAGCACAGCAGATAGTGTGGCTTGGTACAGAATTTTACAAGGGGTTTTACAGTGCCACTTCTGGAAGCCTTGAGAATTAATAACGCAAGGTGAAGAACCAGTAGCTTCGAAGTCTTGACCTCAATTCCTTCTTAAACAATCCTAGTAGTATGTATCTTCCCATTGCTGGAGTATGAGCTATCAGTATAAAAATGAAAAAATGAGCTGTGCAAAAATCCCCTGAAAATGAATGTATATGGCAGTCTGATTACTGATGGTTTCATGTATGGCCAAGCACAGGAGAAGAAAAACAACAAATACAAGTAAAAATATGCAGACCTTGTGATCAGTGTGAAGTAACGGAACTCCCTGCAGAGTCTGGATAGCATGCAGCCAGCGCTCTGCCAGAATAATGCCTTGCTTAGCCTGTAACGGTCTATTTGCAACCCACATGTTTTCACCCGCACAGCTAGGGAGTACCTAGCACAATCAAGAAAGGGCTTTAAGAGACACTTTCAGCAGGCAAAGACTACAAAAGCTGACTGCTTACAGATTTGCAGACTATCATTACAACTCTCCTCCCTTTCCACAATATAGCTCTTTCTTGATACTCTTTACCACCTCCTCTCTCCCAGCAAGAACAGGAGTTCTCTCACCCTCCTGCAACCCTCCTGGGTTGTACCCAGGTCTCATTACCATCAGCTGAGGCACAACAAAGCACTTGGTGTGATCTGAGCCAGGCCCAACAGCAGCCCATCTGGAGCAGGTCCTGGCTGAGTCTGCATGGCAGGCTTGCATTAGAGCCATGTCCGAAGGGGCTTTGCAACTTGACCTAGTAGGTGTCCCTGCTCATGGCAGGCAGTTGAATCTTTAAGGTCCTTTCTAACTCAAACCCCTCTGTGATTATATGACTTTCCTGCTGAGTCATGCATAGAACATCTTCTCTTTGCTGCTGCTGCCAGTTTTTGTGATCATTATGGGAACTGGATGTAAGGATTCTCCTGCTCTGTATCACGTAACAGAAATGTATTTGTGTGTTTAAAAGCAACAGGGGTTGAGGGACAGAGTGGGATGAGGACAGGTGCTAAGGCACTTTCTTTACAAGGAAAGACTAAAGAGCAAAACAATTGCTAAATCATAGAATCATTTTGTTTGGGAGAGATCTTTCAGATCATCAGGTCCAACTGTTAACTCAGCACCGCCAAGGCATTACTAAATCATGTCCATCAGTACCACATCAACACATTTTTAAAAATACCTCCAGGGATGGTGACAGCAACAGGGTGAGAGGCTGTGGGAACAAGCTGAAATACAATAAATTTATTCTATCCATTAGATATTGGGGGTTTTACTGTAAGGGTAACATTGGAACAGGTTGCCCAGAGAGTTGGCGGAGTCTCTGTCCTTGGAGACACTCAAAAACTTACTGTACACAGTCCTGGGCAAGCTGCTTCAGCTGACTCTACCCTAAGCACAAGGGCTGAACTTGAAGATGTCCAGAGGTCCCTGATAACCTGAGCAACTCTGATTTTGTGAAATACCTTCTGAGAATGTCTCAAGAATGAAGTGCTGGAAATCCTAGAGTTTCAGAACAAACAACCCTCCTAATGCAATTCAGAATTGCTTTACTTGGCTACACTGGGCATAACCAAGAAAGAACAAATAAATATTTCTACCAAGAAATTTGACCTGCAAAAACATTAAAAACACAAGCTTCTTTATGTGTTACCTGCCAGCAGCTCAGCAGTATTTTCCAGTGTTTCCTTAACTCAGTTTCATCATTATCCATTTTTTATTTCTTTAAATTAGTCTGCTGCTGTTACAAGGATCTTCAACTGACAGACTCCAAAACAATATCCAACTTTTATCAGAGATGCAAAAGGATAGAAAGTAGACATCCTTCAAAAACAATAGTGACATGGAGGTTGACACATCTGTCCATATCACTGATGCACAAAACATAGACACATTTTGTTAAAATGTGCAAATTTTAGTCTCAAGATCAGAGGACGAAATGTTGGACTTGTCAGATCTGTAATTCCTTTACTCTCATCTCCACAGAAACCCTTCTGTTCAACACTTAATTACTATTATCAGATATTCCAATCCATTAAAGATTGGATTGTTTAGCTTGTAACATATGGATGGATTCCCCTCTTCCCACTACCCACTTACAGTTTTACAGTCTAGGAACGTTTAATAAAAAAATACTTTCAACCTGAAGCACCCTGCAGTTCTTTATCTCTCCCCACTTACAATCATTTAATCATATTATGCTGATTACATTTAATGATCAAGAAAAAAAAATTCATTTCCACCTGCTTTAGTAGCTGTCTGTAGTGTAGCCTTGTCCAGTAAATCATCATTCTGATGGCAGGCTTTATTTTTATTTTTTAAAAGATGGCTACAGACTTTAATCACAAATTATAGTTGAGACTGCCTGTAGAATATAGTAATTATATCGTGGATGCATAAACACTCATCATAAGGATGAGTAAATGCTGTGGAGCCACTGCCAAGCCAATATAAAACTCCCTTCTTGGCAGCACAAGTAGAATGGTTTAAAAAAACCCAGGTGAAGTCTCTTTTAGTCAGTATTAAGCAGTGCCAAATATGGTGTCAAGGGAGAACGGCTATCTGAACTGATTCTGACATGAGAACTACTTACAGTTAGAAACTCAGTCTTAAGACTCACACTGATTTCCCTGCCAAATGCTCTTCACTCTGTTTATCACAAACATGGTCTGATTGCAGAGTTGAAGTTTCTAAGACAAGAAAGAAACCCACTAGGACAAGAGTCTCAGCTGTGATTGCAGCACAGTGCTGATTTAAACCACAGTCTAATTTCAGTTCTGAAAACCAGAAGAGAGATTTTTTTTTTTTTTCAGGCAGATTAAAAAAAAAACCCAACCACATAGAACGTCAAGCTTAGATTACAAAATTGGTTGCTTCTCCCTTTGTGCGTTTTAGCTTTTCTGTGCAATGGGAACCTTTGACATCTACAAGTAAGAAGGGCAGCACAGTGAAGAAAAGTGATCTGTCTTTATTCCTTCAAAACTGAACTTGTCAGAGCAGAGAAAAAATAGGTGAGAAAGGTTGTCTGTGTAGGAACATTACAGGAAGACTAAGACATATTCAAGTCAAAATTAAGGAAAGGATAAAGAAACAGAATGCAATTTAAATGCCAGGGTATTAATTCAGAAGTAAGAAGATCTAAATGAACGTCCAGACTCCCACTGCTTTATCAACCTACCCAGGGTGAATCATTACAGTCTCTACATCATGATGTTCCCACCAGAAAAGCAGCAAAAAAGAAAAAACCCATGGTGAACTATCCATCACTGTGTTCTATTTCCACTGATGAAATGCCCTAAATAAAGAGCTAGGCAGTAGATCTCAAATTTAACTGAAGTGTTAACTGACTCAAATCGACTTAGAGTGAACTGAGAATACCTGAGAATCAATGCCCCGTGCTGCTTCAGCAGTGAGAGGAGGTAACTGCATTCTCTTACTACAATATCATGTCCTTACCTGCTTCAGGACCCTAGTAATCTGCATAACTAAGTCCCATCTATAAGAAACTATTCTCAAAACTGCAGTGCTAGATGATCAAATTCACAGACATCTGATACTGTTCTATTCACACCAGAATACGATAAATATATCCATACATTCTGCTGTAAACTGACATTAACCAGCTTCATGATACTGAACGTAAAAAAAAACAACATATTTTTCTTCAAACCCATTTCTTCAGTTTATAATTAAAGGTATGAAAATGAAATTGCATACAATCACTACTAATCATTATAAGAAAGAAAAAAACCCAAAACAAAAAAACAAAAAAAACAACTAGGTGAAAAGCTTGGCTTGACTGCAGCCAGTGGAGACAAAGAGCCAACCCAACCAACACATCTGCAGTAGCAAACCAGGTTTCATTCCTGATGAAGGAAATAAGAATCTTAAATGAAAGGACCATCTTTGTGGTTGTATATTAGATCTTTCAGGGTTATCTACCTATTTGAGCCTTGCAGACAGATCTGTGTGAATTTTCAGAAAATACAAAAAAACCCAGAACATTCAAAATATGTCCAAACCTGATTTACTGCCTCTTCCTCCTATTAAATGAAATTCCTATTCATTTTTCAAGAGGGATTTCAGCTCACAGGTTCATATGCTCAATGACACTGATGAACCAAAAGCAGCTGTTGTTTTCTACAACAAGCATTCTAAGTACTTTGGAAGTTATAAAAGGACTTATTTTTAGTTGAGTGATATGCTAATACCCCAGCAGTGTGAGATCAGTGCTTCACTGCAGTAATGCAAGAAGCCCAGCTACTTACAGCTACAGCAGTACAGATTTTACTGCTGATGAGAACGTACCCCAGCAGGTCCTTTGGCCAGCAGCATTGTTAAAAGTCACTTCCATCGTTGCAGCCAAATAAAACGCAGTAAAAGCAATTTCCCAATCCTCTGGGACAAATATTAATAATCTGAGCACAAAATTAGTGTCTGACCATAAGCTGACATCGTAGAAAGTATGACCTAATCAGAGAAGTAGTCATGTAATAACCACCATCCTTACGATATCCTCAGACTAGGAAATCCAGAGGGATGCTTGAAAATGGCTGTGGATAGATATGCCTGTTAAATTGCTCCTATGAAACTCACAAAAAGCCTGTTTGTTTTGTTTTTTCCAATGCTAAAAAGAAATAGAAAATCTGCCGAAATTAATGTCAACGTTAACAACTGCTGACTCAAGACAGGGACGGCTACATGTGTGACCAGGAATGTACAAACATGGCAGCTGTGGACAATTCATACACCAACAGAAGGCCATAGGCTCAAAAGTAGTAACCTCTTTGTACCTTCTGCTGAGCAATTACATATACTATATGCTGGTTACCTGGCGTATGTTTTACTCTTCAAACAAAGCTCTTCCAAGACACCAGAAAACAAAAACACAACCTGGGTTCAGAGATTCTACTACTGAATATTTGCAATACTGATAAGGTAGTCAGTATGTGAAGACAAGCTGAAGGTTTCAGATGGCTCCCTCCTAAGCCTGCCAACACAGGGCTGGAATCCACAGGAAAGACTCAATTCCCTGACAACACTTCAGCTGGCAGCTGCAACCAACCCACTTCTCTCCATTTACTTTGCCAAAATTAACTAGGGACTAAACAAGGCAATATCTGAAGTTAGCACTGGCATGGTGCTGGAAAGAGATTCCAGAAAAATCTGTTTATTGCTGATCTACCACTTTCTTATGCCGCATTCAACAGGTCATCAAATGAAATTTCAGACTCTTTTGACAAATATTCCCTTGACTGACACGTATGCAGACCTGGTTTAGTATGCAAGAATACAAACAAGCAAGATGCTGTCAGACATTATCCCTTCAAGCTGTGACAAATATGCCACCAACCACCACACTCAAAAGTGCTGGCAAGGGCTTGTGCTGCTCTAGATGGAGGTGAGTGTGACTAAGGAATCACTGCTTTGAATCATGGAACAGCCAGCCCCATCAGATACTCCACACAATGTAGATGATTCTTGCTTCCATTATTGGACAAATTCATACCAAAATTCCCCTGAGCTGATTCTGCATGACAGGTGTGCCTGCACCGTTTTCTCCTTGAGTCATATTAGAGCAGGAAGCTCCTCTATGTCAAAGAATTACAAAATAAATTGGATGAAGGCAAAAATTCAAGCAAGCAGCATGGAGTTGTCAGTCATGAATTTGAGATTACTGACAAGCATGCAGCAGAAAACAGGTCGGCAATGTGACACGCCAGATTTCATAACTGCACAATTAGCAAACTGTCAGTCTACCTACAGCACCTTGGAGCTGGATATTATACTACATCCTTCCAGTAACAGCAAAGTTATATTTTGTTTTTATCTCCATTCAGTTATGCAAGATTGCATCAGGGTATGTTAACAGCATATCACTAACAGCTTGTGACCCCTCTCCATGCTGCCATCAGCCTTTGTTCTTGCATACAGGAGACTGGAATGAATGGCAGATAATCTGTATTCACACTTCATTACACCCCTGGGTATTGCACGAGTAGTTAATACATTTTCATGTGCCGTGCTGAAATGGAAAAAGCTCAGTTAGCTAATGCTGGTTTGTGGGGCTGCTGCTACAAGATCAGTGCAAAATTAAAGACGCATCCTTTAAAATTCTGAACCATCTCAATTCTTTATTAACTGAAGGAGAAACTGAGGGCATCCAGCACTTTGCAGAGGCTTAGATGCACAGCATAACTTCTGTTTTCCAAACTACCACCAAGTGTCACACTCCAGTCTGATCCTTCTGCCTTAGCAATAACTGATAAAGATGCTGTCCCAGTATTCTGAAGAGACTGTCAAATAATGCTTTGATCATCTACACTGCCTCTTCAGCTGGCCTGACAGATGAAAGCAGGGGGTTTTATTGTGAAAACACTTTTAGCTTTTGGTTTGTTATACCATTACATTACTGGCCAAGGTTTAGGGAACAAACTTTGAACGTTATACAGGAATGTGCCCATTTTTAAATTCCTTAAAAATAATCTATCAAAACTTCAAAGCATTTAACAGGTTGTTTTCGGTGAGTACAGAATAGAGCCTGGTATTCAACTAAGTGAAAGACATGAAAGAACCATCTTGGAAAATGGATTCTTATGCATTTTGACCTGCAAGGTTGTAAAGATAGGGAAGGGAGAACCACAAAACCATGCTGACCTTTTAAATTCCCACTCAAGTCCCAGAAGCAGGAAAAAAAACCTGCACAGTACTAAAAGAGTCAATAGTTGTTGAATCTGAACTCACAGAGACCTCCAATGTAGTGACAATTTCCAGACTGAACACAGGGTCATTGCAAACGATATCTTCAGAGCACCTAACCAGATGGTTCCATAGCACGTAGTGGATTTTGGTCAGGCCACATGTGCCGGAAACATCATTTAATGAATTAAACAGTGATAACAAAACAAAATAAATAGAAGAGCTATCAAGAAATGTGATTGTCTCTTCAGCCAAATTGCACATTCAAAACTTTCCACTTTGATCAAAAGCATTTTCACCCAACAGATCTGTCAAGATTATTACAATGAAGTATGAAAGATAATTTAGTGTGAAGGCTCTTCAGTAAAATGTGGTAGAAGTGACTGAAGATCCTCCCAAACAGAAAAAAGAGCTGTGATCTCTAGTTAGATCTACTGCTTCTCTGTGGCAACTCTTTCAGTTGCTGCAGTGGAAGAATAGTACTGCCAGCACTGGGGAAACTTGGACTCCGAGGAACAATTCTTCTTTCTATCACTTAGAGCTTCAGGGAAGTGGAACAAAAAAAAAAAAAAAAAAAAAAAAAAGCAGTATTTCAGTATGCAATCTTCAAAAGGAGGCAAAGCAGAGATTTTCCCTCTGTAATGTGACAACGCAAGTCATTTTGGCATGCTCCATTACTTCTTTCCACTATGTTCGCCTGCAGTTAAACAAGCAGGGTGCAGAGGAGAAACTGCTCTGCATCACTTATGTGCATTTAAGCACAACTAACCTCAAGCACGGTTGCTCCAGCTCAAGCACATTATTAACAATACTTTTTTTTCCCTAAAAGACCAGTTGAAATGAACTTCAAGTTAATGTTTTCAAAATAATTTCTCTGTCCTAAGGCTAATTTTCCAGCTCTCATGAGCCATCACTAAACTTTAGGTATCTGAGCTTAAAAAAGAAGAAATAGTAATGATTGGAATTCTTCAAATATTGTTAGTACTGTTTGCATGCAGAATTTCATAGGGTTACATCTAGCAAACCGAGGAAAAAAATTAACAGTATGGCTGTGATGAAAAACTGTTGGCATCGTTAATGAGTTTGACAAAGTTAATTGGGTTAGAAATAATGCACTAATGAATTAAATGAGCATTGGTTTTTAAAAAGTCCCTTGAAGAAGACATTAGAAAAAACATTTTGCCATTAAGAACATTTGGAGCACATTGTCTGGACACAATCCAATAGGTAGAGAAACGAGCACTCAGGTAGACACAGAATATAAACCCAGGTAATACAGAGCTAGTTTATGACTTCTGACGCTTTTGTCTACTTTGCAAAATAAACCTATTTCAATTATTTTCAGTTTCTTCGAAGGAATACTACCCATTACAGCCACACAGCTGCATTACATAATTCATAATCAATCAATAAACTGTTTAGAGTTATTTCTAGTGCTTTTTACCACAAATAATACCCCCTCTGAAATGTACAGTGACAAGATGCAGCATCTGTGGACCAGGAAATTTTAGTTATTATATTTCATATACCATAAATGTTTTATAATGTCTTTCACAGAATCTTGTACAATTTTGGTGAGTACTACCCAAGCAAACTATTTTGCATCCAAAGTCAGGACAGACAAGTGAATAATATTTCTAGTTCTTGGGAAAATTTACCTAAATATCTTTATGTGTCAACAATTAAATGCAGCAAGCAGAAAAAACAGTGAAGAACATCCACAGAAAAGCTTTTTTCTTCCAGCCATACAAACCAGGTTAACCCAAAGCTAGATGAAATGCTCTCACAGATAATTTGCTCCTCATTTACAGAGAAGAACCAACCCAAATTCTTCAAGCAAGAAATGTTAATGCACTAAATGATCCATTCCCCACAACAGTCATGGTACCTCTGCTCTAGAGCTCTACAGTTTGACTCAAAGCACTAAGCAACTCTGTCCTTAACTTTTATATAGAGTCAAAGGTGAAACCCAAAAAACCAGATTCTCAGGTAAGGGAAAAAAAAAAAGACAAGACTCTTCCCGCAGATGCTTCATTCATTTCCAACACAGGTATCAGGTAGTATCTCAAGCGAAGTGCAACAGTTCTCTTGCTCAGTTGTTTCAATATGCAAAGGTATTGATCTGCATTGAAGACACCAATTTGTAAAAGAGCCTATACTGGCTGGCAGCCGCTGCCAGCTTCTCCTTCTATTTCTGTGAAGTTTGGGATGGTTCTGGAGAAGTTGCAAAGGAAAATATCTGATCTGTTCTGAACAGGAGGAATCACTGCAGGAGCTAAGTGAGCTAAAAGTACTCAAACGACTTTGATACAGTAATGATAATGAAAAAAGGGCAGGTATGGCAGAGAAACAGGGAATTTACTCTAAGACCAGTTAAGTGAGTTACTTTTTCAGGTCTTCTGGTTTAAGATACAGAGATAATGATTTTTTTTTCCCCAAAGCTTCAAGTTTGACATTTTTTTTGTGTGTTGCTATTTATTTGTAGAGTATCCTACACACCTGTGACATGCCAGCATTTATACCATGCTCTTCATTCACATAATCACATAACATTTCAAGCAGGATAATTTTCTGGTACATTAAATTAGATTAATAGAAGAAAACTAACTTCAAAGTGGTCATTGACAAGAAATCAAGAAGAATCCAAATTTGAAGACACTATTCAGTTTGAAATGCATTTTGTCAGTTACACAATAACATAAATTTTCAAGGTAGACTAAATGTAATTATGCCCTTATTATGCATAAGCACAGAAATCAAATGCCAGGAGGATAAAAGTACAGCTGGCCATGGTATTATTTTGGAAGAATCTTTAGAAGGATCAAATCTGAAATGATACATAGGCAATGAACTCTGGGACTCTAAGTGCCTAAAAGCATCATCAGTCTGAGGGCAAAGTTACTCCAAAATTCAGCAAAGATGAAAGACTCCAAATTTGCTGGCTTCTGTACTTAACACCTCACAGGCAGCTTGGAAAGGAAAGCACAAGGCTCTGGGTCTGTGTGGCAGACTGGTTTACAGTGTTCAATAAAACCTGAGATGAGACAGAACTGTAATCCCTTTCCACTTAGAGACCGTGCTTCACAAATTTCTGATGTAAAAGAAAACAAATCCCAAGTGAAAAAGAACAAAACAAAATAAAAAGCAGAAAGGATGAAAATGCTCTCAGTGAAAAAGACACTTTACCGTTTCAAACTGCTGCTGCTTCTTGGTGGTTTCAGAACTAAAGATAATATGCTGGGCAGAAGATTTTGACGCAGAAGGACAACATGGGGGGAAATTCGACCTACTGTATTTCAAAAGAGATGCCTAAGTATCTTCTTACACACGCCCATATTTATTTATGACTGTTAAGTTACAGGCAGACCTCCTGCAGACAACTTTATCTTTCAATGAGCTATCTGTTTTCAGAAGATACCTTAATATCCTTCTCCAGAATTTAGCTGAGGAATTTTGTCAGGTGCTGCTGGTTCCTGCCCAGTTGCCCAAGGAAGGGTTTGAGAAATTATGATTATTCCATAAAAATCCTAAACTGTTTGCTATTTAAGGAGTTGAAATACTACATACAGTTATGGAAGGTTATAAAAGCTCTTCAGTGAAATGCATAGTTGGCAACTGTTCTTAATTATCAATGGAATTTCTAATGGAATTAGATTAATGCTCTTGCTTGCAAAGACAAGATGACAGTCCTCAAATAACTCAAGGAAAATATTCATCCCAGAAGACTCTTTAAAACAACCACCAAAGACTGCACGCAATTGAGGGGAGAGACTTTTTTTTTTAAGCCTAGCTTCCTCAGGAACTGAAGCTATAGAGGGCAATTAAAATCCTAAGAGGAAACTTTTAAGAGGCAGCTTCAGACTCGGTAACAACATTATGAACCCATCTCCACAGAAACAATCCTGCAATAAAAAACTTATTTTATTAGCAAGAGATAATAAAATAGCAAAAGCCAAGCTGTGACGTATTTTGTTGAATAAAATTAAAAAAAAAAAAAAAAAAAAAAAAA
>VWZI01009987.1:419048-439672 GCA_013396835.1 Psilopogon haemacephalus
AGAAATCTGTCCCAACAGTCCTCCTCCCCAACAGCTGCTGGCTTCACATATCACTGGTGCCAACACTGACTGTGCAATTCATCTGAGGGCATGGATAACAAAAATATAGCATTATCCCAGGTAAAATGAGGCTGGTCAAACTGTTGTTGGTGTCTTCTGGAGGAATTTTGCTAGTGTGCTAGCATTACTGCAGTGAGGAACCAGAGTGACATGATTTGAGCAGGACTAGAAAGCTCAACTGTAAGGATGATCTCTTAAAAACTAAAGACCATAAGAAATACAAAAGCTACAGTCATAATCGCATCATTAATTAAATACAAATTCCAACTTTCCTGAATTTTCCTCTCAATATTCTTAGAAATGTACAACCTCTCCCTTCCTCGCAATAAAACCACATCTACAAATGTCATAACATGGTATAAAACTGACCGAAGACAGATAGACTGGAAATATAGCCGGTGACAAGCAGAGCTGCTGAAATTCAGCAGCTGTAGTTAAACTCCATGCTTTTAAAAATCTGGGCCAGAACCAAACTCCTCCACATGAACTTATGCAAAATAATTAATCACTGAAGTATCAACACAACAGCTACAAGCTTCACTACTGATCTTACTGTGGAAAAGGCATGGAAAAAAAATTCCCTTTGCTGACAGCAGTAGAAGATAGCCAGGGGGTAAAAGGCAAAACCAAGACTCCTTTTACATAGGCCTGTTATACTGCATGTTCTTTAAAAGCTGGTAGAAAACTGGAAATACAAGAATGCAGGCACAGGTCAGGATGGTCAGTTCCTGCAGTGACTGGTGGAAGTAGCATTCTGATCCCTCTGCATCCACAAGCAAATCAGTGTTTCCAACAGTAATTACACTGAACCTGACAAAAGGCCTCATTCTCTGGCTGAGGCAAGCAGAGATACCACAAAAGTGTGATATTAATAACCTTATATTGATGTAATCAACAGAGAGGTGACACCCCTCCTGTTCACTGTATTGGGAATAAACATTGCTGCTTTCTGAAGAAGACACATATCACAGAATCACAGAATGTTAAAGGTTGGAAGGGGGACCCCTAGAGATAATCCAGTTCAACCCCCCTGCCAAAGCAGGACCACCTGGGGCAGGTTGCACAGGAATGCATCCAGGCAGGTTTAGAAAGTCTCCAGAGGAGGATACTCCACAACCTCTATGGTTCCAGTGCTCTGTCACCCTCACCATAAAAAAGTTTCTCCTCATGTTGAGGTGAAACCTCATGTGTTCCAGACTGTACCCATTGTTCCCTGTCCTATCACTGCGTGCTACTGAAAAGAGACTGGCACCTTCATCTTGACACCTACCCTTCAGATATTTGTAGATGTTAATAAGATCCCCTCTCAGCCTATTCATAACTAAACAGCCCCAGTTCTCCCAGTCTTCCTTCATAGGAGAGATGTTCAAATCCCTCAGTCATCCTTGTAGCTCTCTGTTGGACTCTCTCCAGTAGTTCCCTGTCTCTCTTGAATTGGGGACCCTCAAAGAGGATACAGTATTCCAGGTGTGGTCTCACTAGGGCAGAGTAGAGAGGGAGGAAAACCTCTCTAGTTCTCATGGTTGGTGTTTAAGATGGATTCTTGGCAAATACATACCTATTCTGACAAGATTTCTCAGCTTTGGTACTTAAGAGTTGCTGACGAAAGTCCCATAAAAGAAGGTAAGCTAGATTTTAATAAGGGGAGAGAAGTGCCCTCCCAGAGTGCAGTCTGTCTCACTCTTGCTCAGTGACAGAGTAGGAAGTGTTTCCATGCACTGAATACTGACTGAGAAGATGGAAAGGTCATACAGGAAAATAATACAGGGTGATGTTACTCAGCTTCTATTAAAACAGTTCACAACAGCATGGATGAGCAAGCAAATGAGTGTTTGCTAATCTGTAGGATGACAAAAGCTGCTTTGGCCTTTTAAACTGTACCAAATACAACAGACGAAGTTAAAACAGGACACACCATTAGCATTCTCAATATGGCAGGTCTAGGTGAGGAAGAAAGCTAAGGAAAAGCGTTTCTACCTTGAGCCATACAAACAAGGTAAGGGACTTTTCTGTTGTGTACTGCATAAACAGCTTTGGAATGTTTTTTTTGGCAAAGGAAAATCAAGAACTTCCAAGGGACCCATGAAATTGCAGTGTCCTGAGCTAGTATCTCAAAACAATCATGACAAATACATGTATGGAAAGTATTTTATAGATTTCAGCCAAAAAGTAGCAGACAGCATCAACAGCACCTCTGGCTAAGGAACACACAAGTCCTGAACTACTAAGCTGATTCAGTGTTGCATTACCAGGTTATATCGCTGTTATCTCAGCATTCAGCCCCCCTGTCTGCCACAGAAAGCAAATCAATAGAGCTCTATTTGTGTGAACCAGCAAATCCTTCAATTTTTAGCACATTATTTTTCAGCGAGTTGTCATTAAAATTTATGCTTAGGAATCTGTGGAAGCGATTTGACTGACAATTAATGGCTCTGGTCATCCATGTAATTACTGACAGGTTGACTTTTCCACTAAAGCCAAGGCAGTCCCAGCACATCAGCTAGGATGTGGTTCTTTAACAAGAAAACTCATGCTACCAAACTGTACCAGATTGTATCAGTGTGAGAAGACTGAACGTTTGGAATCACCTTTAGTTTACATATACATATTCTGATTGAAGGAGTTCTAAACCTAAAGAGAGGACTGGTTACTTATCTTCCAAGTGATTGTGACTGAACTGCAATGCAATGTGGGCATCAGCAATGTTCCAAAAAGTAACACTACTGAAATGAACTAAGGAAACTTTCCCAAAGCTGGAAACAATTATAAGCTAAATGAAGGAGACGGAGGATTAAAGAGCAATGGGAAACTACAATTGTATCTGAATACTTTATCAGATGGTGAAGGGCACAGTCAATACATGTGCAAGGAAGTTTCAGTGTAAAAAGTGACTCAATGTGGAAACTAGCACCAGATTTATAGAAACGAAGTCACTAAAGGCAAACCACCCTCCAGTGGGACCTGCATGGGTCTTGGGAGGCCCTGCAAGTCCAGCACGAAACCTTGGTGCTGGAAAACACTCAGCACCTGCACAGGGACGTTCCCAGATGCCGAACTGGGAACAGCACTGACATGAAAGCTTCAGGGTGAAGAAAGACTGAGGGAACCTTTCCATGGCAAAAGACCTTGAAGTCGTAGTGGACAGCAAGTCATTTGTGGGTCAGCAATGTACCATTGTGCTCAAGAGGACAAAGGGCATCCCCAAGTGCATCAAGAAAAGTGTATCCAGCAGTTCTATAGAGGTTCTACTCTGCCCAATTCAAGAGAGACAGGGAACTACTGGAGAGAGTCCAACAGAGAGCTACAAGGATGACTGAGGGATTTGAACATCTCTCCTATGAAGGAAGACTGGGAGAACTGGGGCTGTTTAGTTATGAATAGGCTGAGAGGGGATCTTATTAACATCTACAAATATCTGAAGGGTGGGTGTCAAGATGAAGGTGCCAGTCTCTTTTCAGTAGCACCCAGTGATAGGACAGGGAACAATGGGTACAGTCTGGAACACATGAGGTTTCACCTCAACATGAGGAGAAACTTTTTTATGGTGAGGGTGACAGAGCACTGGAACCATAGAGGTTGTGGAGTATCCTCCTCTGGAGACTTTCTAAACCTGCCTGGATGCATTCCTGTGCAACCTGCCCCAGGTGGTCCTGCTTTGGCAGGGGGGTTGAACTGGATTATCTCTAGGGGTCCCCCTTCCAACCTTTAACATTCTGTGATTCTGTGATTTGAGCCAGCTTTGGAAGGACATAAAAGCTACCTCCAGATACTGATGATGAGGTTATTGAGGACAGAGCTTGCTTGGAGGCACTAAACAGAAGAATGTAAGATTGAGCTCTTAAGATGAAAAGGTGGACCTCTGACCATGCATACAATTACCATGCGGCTAACTAAGCTTTGGAGCATACAATGTCACTTAGCAGTCCTAAGATAAATTCACAATTGGGAAAACTGAAGTCTTACAAAGCTAACTGCAGTAATGAAGAAATACTTGAACAGTAGCATTTCATCACACAAATACAGAAGTCCTGTCTCTGAAAAATTAGAAGTCACACAGACTGGCAGACAGCATCCTCTGTCACTCTAGAGACTTTTAATGAAAATAACTAATTGCAACATAGGTTTCTAGAGCACTTGCATAGTTGCTAAGAAGTCAGGTTGGGATATATTAGTTGAGGACTAGTAAGTCTGAATATTCAGATAATCTGTTTTTCTAGCATTTGTGAAAACATAGATTGATACCTCTGCCCAAGTTTGTTGCACAGCTTTCCAAAAAGTTACTGACATCTTGCAAAGTATATGAGGAAGAACTGTAGAATTACTGAAGCTGCTTATGCAATCCTATGTAATCTTAAAAAATCATTCATGTAAAATGAACCACGTAAAAATCATGACCTTGTGATCATTGGCTGAAGGAAACTGGAAGGAAAGAAAACCAGTAACAAACAGCTCCTTCCTGGAACTGAAGGGCAGCCCTTGAGGGCTGAAATACAAAGGTGCATGAACTCAGATCTCAGATAAAACAGTTTCTTTAAAAGAGTCAATTGAACAATGTGAGCTGTGAATTTGTATATTTTTTGCACCTTAGAACAAGGCTGCTCTCCCAATGGCCACATCTATGTGCTCAGGTATAAGGCATAATGCAAAATTGAAGAGGCTCCTTATGCAGGAAGAGAACTGTCCCTTCTAGCCTGACCTGTAACGTAAATGTTCACAGCACAACTGCTTTCCAAGAATCAGTAATGAGGATTTGATATCTTTAATGTGACTTCTTCCAGCATCTGCAAGGCAGCAGGCATTTTCAGTGACCTATTACCAGCCTGTCTAACTGAACTCCAGCCTCATACTTTCAATAACCAGAGGCAGGCTTCAGATGAGCTGTTAACCTCTTGGGCAGCCACATTTAGCCCAGAATGTCAGCGAAAGGGATCCTAGGACTTCAAATCTGAAATGACATCAGTAAAATACCGAGTCATTATCTGGAGAATCATAGAAGACAGCTGAAGGTACATTTGTTTTGGCTGTTACAAGCTGCATACTCCCACACTGTGCAATGACCAAAGACATTCTCTTACAGTATCTGTTAGACACAAATGTTTGTATACAAAACTGTCTACATGGATACATTTGCACATCTGTTTGTACGCAGATTGTGCAATATTAACCATATCATCTACTGCAAGTATTTTCTTAAGAGACAGGGCGGGACAACAGCAGTTTGACTTTGTAACAAGTGCTTATAAGCACATCTGTTCCTGAAAAAAAACTAAACCAAGTTCATGCTGCAACTGTATCTTTCAAGGCAAATTGTAAAAGTAGCAATTTCTCTCCCTTGCACAACTTATTCTCTCCAGACAGACATCATTGGTTTTGTCTTGATGTTGCTGTAACATACGCCATAAAAAGTCCAGCGCTACCTGGTGCTGTCACTATCAATTACATATCCAAGTGTGGTGGGTTTAGGAAATCACTCTCCAAGTTAAAATTTACCACACCAGTTCGGATAGCTTGGAAATAAGGTAAAGCTGTACTTTACAGCAAGCTAAATTTACAAGCGTATATACAAAATATATTTATGTGTATTTACAGTATTATAGAATTGAGGAATAATACAGGAAACCAATCCTTGCTGCTGGACAAAGAAAAAGCCCAGAAGGGGCCAACGCCACTCTCTCTCTCTCTCCCCCTAGACAGAAGAACCAGCAAGGCTGACATGTTATCTGGAAAAGGTTAGTGTGGAGGAGTCAGAGAGGCAAAGGGACAGCGACAGAGCCAGCACCCAAAAGCCAAGAGAATGAAATTGTTTATACATGGCCATTTTATCCCTCTTAGCAAAACAATGAATGATAGAATTTACCATTATTATTCTTTTACAACCAATGCAATAATTTATTTACATTCTGCACTGAACTTTCAGGAAAGTCCCAATTTCTCTTGTTGGAATTTTCCAATATGCGTTAAACTACTACACCAAGCTAAATTCAGATAAACTAAAAAAAAACCAACAAAAAACCCACAGTTAACACAGTAGAATATGAATTTTACAGACGCCTGTGAAGAGACTACTTAGCTTACGAAATAGTCTGTTCCAGAAGTATTTTTTATTTAGAAGACTGTCAACAAACCAAATTTCCGTTTCGCTTCTTCCACAGCTGCTGTAACCTGAAAAACACCTCAGCCCTTCCATGCTATTACTGCAGCAGGTTGTATTTTGAGTGCTCACTTCTCAGTCTTTGAGGAAGGTATGTTTTTAAAAGCAGGTGGAATCCTTTCTGTGGACTCACAAGATTTCCAATTTCTGAATGAGGTGGAGATGGAGGACAGCAATTTCCTAGCATTTCATTGGGAAGAGGACTCTCTGGCCAGTCTGAGATCTAACAATTTACTTGAAGCACTGGCAAGGTTTGCTTATCACAGCCTCAGCACATCTGACACAAAACTGTACTAGTACTACTTCGGGAGCACTTTTCCTTACAAAAACCTACCCAGACACCAGACAAACCTGCTTTTCCTGTGGCAGTTAGAAGAAATCAAGCGCCAGATTTGACACTCACACATAGTTGTGTAGTCCTGCCACTCCCAAAGAGCTACAAATTTCCCTGGCAAGGTAGTATTTTCAGTCTAACAATGCAAACAAAGAAAATTATTCAATCTGCTGCCTTCATGACCCTGGTTTTGTTTCTTGGGCTGTATTGCCCCTGTGACAGTATTTTATGGCTTGGAAGGCTTCCTGACACTCTTTGCCAGAAAAAGTTTTCTTCCAAAGTTGGTGTCTATTACCTTTTTCTCATCTCAGGTTTGATGTCTCATCCTAGCTATGCAAACACTGACAAATACTAAAATTTGATAAGATCTCATTAAACGAGACAACAGCTGAAAGGATGAATTTGCAATCCTGATGCTTCCTCTTGAAAAAATGAGATAAATTAGGTGAACTGCTTGACTTTCATTTTCAATGAACTCTTCAAATCAGCACTTAACGTGGAAACTTTCTTCAATCTTTAAGGTTAACTTCAACAAAAGTACTAAAAGAACTTCATTAAAACAAGAGATCTTAGGCATATAAAAGTTACGCTTGGTATGTTTGAAATACACATCTACAAAACATAATGTGACACAACTTCTAAGACCCCCACGACAGAGAAGTCAGCACTTTTGTTCACCTCCACCTCCATTATGAGTCTCAGTTGAGAGGTACATAGATGTTTGTGAGGCCACTAAAAAACACGCTGTTTTGCTTTGTCCAGTTCATCATACACAGATTAGTTAGGATTAGTAAAAAGAAGATAAAGTTTGCACTCCCATCTTTCAAACAGAGAAGGCTCTGGGGAGAACTTTTAGCTGTATTTCAATAACTGAAGGACCTACAAGAAGCCTGAGAAAGGATTGTTTAGAAAGGCTTGTAGGAATAGAACAAGGGGTAATGGTTTTAAACTGGAGCAGGGTGGATTTAGGTTGGATGTAAGGACGAAGTTCTTTACAATGTGAGCAGTAAAATACTGGAACAGGTTGCCCAGAGATGGAGTTGAGGCCCCCTCCCTGGAGACATTCAAGACCAGACTTGATATGGTAATGGACAGCTTGATCTAATTGGAGGTGTCCCTGCTCACTGTAGTAGGGGTGAATGAGATGATCTTTGAGGGTTCTTTCCAACCTGATGCAACCTGTGGCTTGAAAATAATCATGCGATGCATGTGACCTTGAAGAAAAAGTTGCATTTTGAAAGTGACAGAGAAGGATAAGATCTTTTTGTGGGCCTTCTAAGGTAAAGGATACTCACAGAACTGCATCAAGCCATTCACTATCACAGAGAACATGTACAACTTCAGGGAAAAATCTCAGAAACAAGAAGGAAAATACCTATTTTGGGGATGTCACTACATTATGGTCAACAACTCTGGCATATGGTGAATAACACTGCTGTGGGAAGTTTACTTTCTCAGACAAAGTACATTTTGTTTGAATAACTGGTAGCTGGTTCAGTGAGTCACTCGAATGCCTGAAGTAGCAGCTTACATGCTTTAAAAGGACTGCCTGGGAATCGCCGAGCACCCTGCATGTATCTGTTTGGGAACAGCATGCTTTAAATAAACTGCTGACTCACCTTGTCACGCAAATGATGCTCTGCAGCTTCAATATTCAGGGGATCATCAAAATTCAAGAGATCCTGGAAAAGAAACAGAGAACAATGTAAGGATCCCACTCGCTGCATCACACAAGGAATCTTAAGCCCTAACGAACAAAACAACAAAACTACCTTTATAGGCATCCCTGCTAAGGGTAGATGCAAATGAGTTTGCTGATTGCAAACCAAACCACAAGTCAATTAAAGGCATTTGACCCTATCTAGAGGCATGACACGCACAGCCTTGTGATGCGTCTCTCTCACAGGGACACATTTCTATTTGAAAATGAAGACAGTTTTAAATCTAATTTTGAAGAAACAGAACTAAGTTTCTGAAGGCAGTTTCTGTTGATTTTCGTTCAAAGGTAAACTCAGCTCTTAAAAAAAAACCAAACAAACCTACAAAATAGCCTGGTGGTAAATCTAGAAGAGTTTCCTTAAGACCATCTATATAGTAAAGGATTTTCATTTCCTCTGCATAACCTGGGGCCTGACAGACAGGCAAGTTTTACTGCAATGGGGAAAAACAAGGCTGAGAGCAAAGAGAGTGCAAAGACCCCAGAAGCCAAGGGCACCCGGGGCCAGAAAGCAGATATAATCTCAAGTCTGCTAGTTCAATCTCAATAAATATTTACTTTAGAAGGAGAAAGCGTTTAGGGCTAAAAACAATGGAGACCAAGAAGCTGATGGAAGGAGAATGATCCTTAAAAATAACATTGAAACACATTCCCCATCCCTGCTCTGCCTGCAACCCAGATCCTTTTCCAAGGTTAGCATGTGTCAGCAATGAAATGCTGTCACAAATGTGAAAGGCTCATGTCAGTCTCCAACTTTTCAAGCAACAAACTTCCCATTTCACTCAAATCAGGACACCAATCCACCTCACTGTACCACAGAACTGTTTTGTTTGGGAAAGACCTCTAAGATCATTCAGTTCAACCATCAATCCAACATTACCATGGCCTTTGAACTATATCCCAAAGTGCCATAGCCACATATTCACAGGATCACAGGGTGTGAGAGGTTGGAAGGGACCCACGGAGATCATAGAATCCACACCCCTCCACCCCCCCCGTCAGATCAGGACCATAGAATTTAGCACAGATCACAGAGGAACACATCCAGATGGGCCTTGAAAGTCTCCAGAGAAGGAGACTTCACAGTCTCTCTGGGGAGCCTGTTCCAGTGCTCTGTGACCCTTAAAGAAGTTCCCCCCTGTATTGAGGTGGAATCTCCTGTGCTGCAACTTACAGCCATTGGTCCCTGTCCTATCACAGGGAGCAAGTGAGATGAGCCTATCTCCCCATACCTTACCAGCCCTCAGATATTTATAAATATTTATTAAATCACCTCTCAGTCTTCTCTTCTCCAGACTAAAAAGTCCCAGCTCCCTCAGCCTCTCCTCATAAGGCATGCCCTCCAGTCCCCTAATCATCCTTGTAGCCCTCTGTTGGAAGCTCTCCAGCAGACTCCTGTCACTCTTAAACTGGGGAGCCCAAAACCACAGTATTCAAGATGGGGTCTCATCAGGGCAGAGTAGAGGTGGAGGAGAAACCTCCCTTGATCTGCTGGACACACTCTTCTGAATACACCCCATGATCCCACTGGCCTTCTTGGCCAGGAGGGCACATTGCTGTCCCATGGATAACTTGTTATCCACCAGCACTCCCAGGTCCCTCTCCCCAGGGCTGTTCTCCAGCAGATCATCTCCCAGCCTGTACTGGTGCAGTTTATTACTCCTTCCCAGGTGCAGGACTCTGCACTTGTCCTTGTTGAACTTCATTGGGTTCATTTGCCCAGCTCTCCAGTCTGTCCAGGTCTTGTTAGATGGCCACACAGCCTTCAGCTGGATCAGCCAAGCCTCTCAGCCTAGTGTCATCAGCAAACTTGCTGAGCACACACTATGTGCCCTCACTGATGTCACTGATGAAGATGTTAAACAGGACTGGACCCAGCACTGATCCCTGGGGTGTGGGAGTGCAATGTGATGCAGAGAAAAATAATGAGCTGTGTACAAGAATCTGACCTTCATTCCCATAGCTCCAAGTTGCTTCCCACAGGGGAGTAAGAGATAACGGACATATGGTCAGAGAATAACAGATTATAATGCATATTAACGAGCAGGCTATTCTCGTCTAGATTATGTTAATGCATTGTTTGTATGATGGGACAAAAGCAGTCACTGTGAGGGTGATGGGGGCTTTTTGATAGTTGTCCTTTGGTCACTGGTCCTCCATGCTGCACCAGCCTCACGATTGCACTGGCCTAGAATAAAGCGCACCTGCTTTGAGCCAAAGTGTGTTGTTGCTTTTGTCATCTTAGTGCCAGCAACACTGGGGGACTCCAATGGTTACAGCTCTCCAGCTAGACCTAGCACCATTGATCACCACTCTCTGAATGCTATCTTGTAACCAGTTCCTAATCCACCTCACTGCCTGTTCTTCCATTCCACACTTCCTGAGCTTGCTCACTAGGATGTTATGGCAGATGGTGTCAAAGGCCTTGCTAAGGTTGAGGTGGCCTACATCCACTGGTCTCCCTGAATCTACCCATTCAGTTATGTCCTCATAGAATGCTATCAGGTTAGTCAAGCATGATTTCCCCTTGGTAAATCCATGCTGATTACTCCTGATAACCTTCTTCTCTTCCAAGTGCAGGAGCCACTTCATCATATTTCCAGGGATGGAGGCAAGGCTGCCTGGTCAATAGTTCCCTGGAACCTCTATCTTGTCCCTTTTTGAAGATTGGAGTGACATTGGCTCTCCTCCATTCCTCAGGTACCTTTCCTGTCTGCCACGATTTAGCAAAAATGATGGAGTGGCAGAGTGACCCCATCAGCCAGTTCTCTCAGAATCCTTGGGTGCATCTCATCAGAGCCCATGGACTTGTGAATGTTTAATTTGTGTAACTGATGCCTAACCCAGTCTGCACTGACCAGTGGGGAGCATTCCCTCCTCCAGGCTTCCTCTCCTTCATCCAGGGTGTGGAGTACATAGGGAAATTCAGCCTTAGATGTAAAGACTGAAGCAAAGAAAGAATTCAGCAAGTCTGCCTTCTCTGCATCCTCAGTTACCAGGGCTGCCTCCTCGTTCAGCAGTGGCCCCACACCTTCCCTATTCTTCCTTTTTTCCACCGATGTATCTGAAGAAGCCCTTCTTACTCTCTTTTACTTCTTTTGCCAGCTTCAGTTCCAAGAGGGCTTTGGCCTTCCTATGTGCCCTGACTACTTCTCTGTAGTTCTCCCAAGTGACAAATCCCTTCTTCCATGGATTGTAAATTTCTTTCTTGCCTGAGATTTCCTTCAGGAGCTCCTTGCTCAGCCATGCAGGTCTCCTAGCAGGTCTACCTGATTTTTTACTCAGGAGAACACACCTAGCTTGGGCTTGGAGGAAGTGGTCTTTAAAAATTAGTCAACTTTCTTTGGCTCCTTTACCCTCCAGAGCCTTAGCTCATGGGATTTCTGCAAGCATATCTCTGAAGAGCACAAAATTATCTCTGCAGAAGTCCAGGGTTGTAATTCTACTTGTTGGTCTGCTCCTACCCTGTAGAATACTGAACTCCACCATGTCATGATCACTGTTTCCAAACTTAATGTCCCCAACCAGTCCCTCTTTGTTAGTTAATACAAGGTCCAGCAGTCCACCTCTCCTTGTTGGTTTCTCCACTACCTGCATCAAGAAGTTATCATTGACACACTGCAAGAGCCTTTTGGACTGGCTATGCCTGGCTGTGATCTTCACAGCAAGTATCAGGGTGATTGAAGTCATGCACGAGTAACAAGGAGTTAGTTCTAGAGGCTACGTCCAGTTGTCTGTAGAAGACCTCATCAACATTTTCCTCTTGGTTTGGTGGTCTATAGTAGACGCCTACATCCCTTAATTCTTACCCATAAGCTTTCAACCTGTTCTGCCACCCCCCTACAATAGAATTCAGCACATTTCAGTTGCTCTCGCAAATAGAGAGCAACTCCCCCACCTTGTCTTGCTGGTCTATCCTTCCTGAACAGTAGAGAGCATCCAGGACAACTTTCCAGTCGTGGAAGCTGCCCCACCATGTCTCAGTGATGGCAATTCTATCATAGTTATTCAGCCTAATGCTGATCTCCAGCTCCTTCTGCTTATTCCCCATGCTCCATGCATTGGTGTACAAGCATTTCAGGGAGGGAGTTAATCTATTGGCTTTCACTCTTGCAGTCTGACCATCCCCAGCCTCTTCCATGGCCATCAACCTAGCAGCAAGCTCTGCATGTGCTGATCCCTCATTACTTGATCCTCATGGTCCATCTCTGTAAGACTTAAAGAGTTCTTCTGTGTCCCCAGCATGCTGCAAGGTAACAGGCTGCAGGCTCTTGTTAGCCTCCCACCCTGTTGTGCCGAATCTTGCCTCCTCTCCAGCACACAACTCATTATCGCCCTCCCCTGAGATACCAGTGGAGCTGACACATGGCCCCACAGTTGTCTCAGGCTTGCTTATAGTAAGCCTGGCTTCCACCCTCACCCCCTTCCGAACTAGTTTAAAGCACAATTAATGAGCCCAGATAACCCCTGAGATATAAGCCTTCTTCCACTTGGAGAGAGGTGCAGCCCATCTGCTGCCAGTAGATCTGGTGTCACGTGGGGGGACCTGTGGTCTAAAAAGCCAAAATTCTGCTGGTGGCACCAGTCTTGAAGCCAAGAGTTGAGCAGGTGAGTCCTCCTCATTCTTTCTGCGTTAGTCCCTTCAACAGGGAGGACAGAAGAAGTGTTCTTGAACACCTTCATTTTCCCAGATCCCCAGATGATGATAACACCAGAGAGCCTGTTTGCTCCAGCTTTGATTTGTTTTGTTTCTAGTTTTTGAGTGGGTTTGGTTTTTTTTTTTTCATGTCTTTTAGACACCTGTGGTCTGGCTGATTGTCTCACTGATCTTTAGTCCAGCAACAATTTCCAATGGGGGAAACCAAAGTATGCAAAATCATGACAAAATGGGTTCTGTTATTTGGTCACTTAGATGTGCAAGACACACCAGGGCACTGAATGGGCAAGCATATCTCAGTCAAAAAGGTCCCAGACTGGACAAAGCACCTTCAATGTGTCAGGACACTGAAAGATCTCTCCTCTCAGCTTGTTCAGAAGGAGACTGAGAGGAAATTTCATGACTAGATGTCACTATCCTCCTCCCACTCATTTCAACAAAACCTCAAAAGAACCTGCCAGGCCAGTACAATCCAGTGCCAGCTATTCAAAGCCTAATTACTTATAAGAAGCTGTATGTGAAGAAAATCCAAGAGGCAAGCTGGGAAGTACAGCTCTCACTGGCCATGACAAATCCCCATGGTCTCCAATGCCTGACCATCACTCTTTGCAGCAGTTTGCCCAGAAGATTATTTTTACCTGCAGTTCTGCCTCTCAAGGCACTTTTTTGTACCTCCTGAGGATTTAGCTTTCTTCCACTTATTTAGCATGCAGTGGGAGACTAACTGTGAAATGCAATTACTCCTTGTTGCAAAGGCAAATGCTCTCCAATCTTCTAAATCAATTTACCAAAGAAGTTGTCAAAATAAATCAAGTCTTTGGACATCAGGAAAGCTTAAGAGACTGTAGCTAGTCACTGGCTTGGCTTTTGATAGAGGTTTCAGAATCGCACCATGGTGCCCGTGATGGTGCTGAGAATTAAGTCACTGCTCTGCCCCTCCTTATGCAGACAGCGGTGGAAGGAATTTCCCTCTTCAAAACTAGACTGGGACTAGTGAAGCCACAGCCTAAACAATTAAAAAGTCCTAACCATCACTTAAAATTCCTAAACACAATTTTATTAAAAAAAATTCTTCTCTGAGAAATAGCAATTCCTGTTTCCTGCAAACTAGCAGAAACAACTTCATACTATGTGGAAGATCACAGGTGACTTCTTACCAAAATACTCCATAGTGATTTGTAATCCAAAGTTGAAACAATGTACCAAAAAGTTGGCATTTCGAATTGTAGAGAAACAAAAGCGCAAACTGATTTCATACTTGTATAGCTCCCTCTTTCAGGCCGAAGGAAATAACTTTAAGAGGCTAAAGGCAGGGTTCACATTAGGTGATGCTGAAACCAAACCAGGCACAATAAAGGAAAATGGATATATAAAATAGTTATTTACTTACAGTAAATAAAGAGTTTAACCCCCAGACAACATCCTGCAAAGGAAAAGCACAGTCAGTGAGGTATGCATTTTGGGTGTTTTGAACACATTCACGTAGAACTTCTAGTAATCTCATTGATTAGTAGAAAAATAAGCTGTCTAAACTAAGGGTGACATTTTACTAATTTGACTTGAAATACTGAAAAATATATCCATTCCATGAATACTTGATATAAGTCACCATAAAACAAACACTGCATATTCAAGCACAAGTTCATATATTTCTTTGTATAGAGGAGCCTTATTCCTGTTGCTTCTCTGCTTGAGGAGACAAATTAACATCTCAGCATATATATGCCACCAACTGGAAACTGCACTGCTTAGTTCAAAGCACAGGTAATAAAACTTAACAGAACAATCTGTTCTTAAAGTTAAACAATTGAAACGGTGTCATACAAACATTTGAAACTGCCCAAGATATTGAAAATACCCAAAAGATTTAGGTGTAGTTTTAATACAGAGAAATGTTTTTATACAAACATATACCTCAAGTAATTTTACAACCTTTTAAGTATCTATTTAAACAGAGCTGAACAGAGAGGGTTTGCAATTCCCTCAAACATTTGAAAACCTCAGAATCCATGTCCTCCACTTATAAACTTTCAGGACTAAGAAAATAGACAAGATCCAATTATTACAGAAAGAAACCTAAAAGGATCACCTACCACCAATTCTGAAGCTAAGTTCTTCCTATGGAAAAGATTATTCCCTTGAGTAGCAACATAACTAAGATACCCTATTTCAAAATTCCTCTGAAGACTGGGCACTAGAGCTCCAAGGTGACCTCAGCTCAGTCCTGCTCCTACCACTGCCCACCTATAAGGTAATTAAGATCAGCACTGCACCTCCTGCCCTTACAATCTGCTAACACTTGACACACAAAAACAGTCTGCAGGACAAACACTGCACATCAATCGTTTCATGGCTAAAACGTACCTTTCACAATAGAGCCTTAAAGTAAAAACTTCCTAGCCACAGCAAAGAAGTTCAATACATGAGCAAGTCTGAGCTTGTTTCCTGCTCCGGGTGAACCACAGAAATCCATATCCTTTAAGAATACTATTCAATTATGCTCTAATGGAGAAGACACTATGTCAGCATTATCCGGACAACAGCCTTTCAGGATCCAATTTTCCTTTGATCTTGGACAACGAACCTACTTAGTTTATCTGCTTTTAATAACATGACTCTGCTTGGCAAAGCTGATGCTGTCAGACAGCCTTTTCAGCTTCAGCATCTTCTCCTAATAGAGCTTCTGAAATCAAGTGTGGCAAAGGCACCAACTCTTTCAATTGTACCCATCACCTACAATGGCTGCACTGACACAAACTCTAAGAAGGACAGATCCAGGACACCCAAGAATTACAGTTATCGGAACATTTTAGGACTATAGTGCTGAGCAGTCATTTCCTCTCCCAGCCAGCCATACTGTCAGTTCCTTGGCAAGTCTTAGAAAAAGGACTGCTTCAAATAATGGAGAGAAGTCATTATTTTACCCTTATTCAGCTGCAACCACTGTCACAGAACTGGGCACAGCAGAGTTTTGCAAAACATGGTATTAAGAAAACTTGTATTAAGCAACCCTGTGGATAAAGCATTTGCACAGTGCAGTGGTGCTACAGTAAAAACAAACCAAAGTCACTGCTTATAAGAAGGATTTCAGCAGTGTGGAGAGACTGGACAGTAAGAATAGGCATGAAGGTCTCAGCTTCCACTTCACCCTCCTTCAGTCAGGCATAAGAGGGTGTGCAACACTGCACAGGCTGCCATGGTGTCACTGCTCTCAGGCTCTGCTTCACTTCAGTACCCCAGGATGCATGAAGCTTGAGAACTGACTCATGCAGAGGGAGTAAGCAGGGTTGGCTGGGAGTATCTCTGTCTACAGCCAGCCACTCTGCCCCAGGGATGCTCTGAGCCCTGAAGGTCAGAAGCCCATTCCACTGCTGCCCTCAAAATCTGTTCTGTCCTTCAGAGATGCAAAGTGAATGTCTTGGGGGTATTAAGAATCTCTTGTGTCTAATTTTAATCTGCTGTGTGTTACCCACAACTTTTGGTAACAGGACCTTACTAAAGCACAGTAATTTGCTTTCTTCCACCTGTAGCAGGAGCAAGTCTTTCATCTACACCACATAATAGCAGACTATAGCTGGAGAATGTGATGAAGAATGACAATAATCAGTGTTAAAAAGCATCCTAAAGAGGTTTGAGGAGCTCGCACTAGCACACTGGGGACTGAATGCCAAAACAGCATTCACAGGATTGCTAATTATGCACAACTGTTCAACCATTACCAGCATGGCTAAAAAGAAACAAACAAAAGTGTGACCAACCATACTGATTCTGAAATCTTGAAGAGCTCACCATCTCTATGTTCAAGAGTGCAGAAGCCCCAGGTCTCCCAATCAGGGCACTTGAGCATTGGCTCTCCAAACAAAATAGCTTCTGCTCCAACACAAGCAACAGTGGGCCATAACTTGCCACAAGTAAACACTGCAGCTCAAAACTGAGATCTAAAACTATATCAAATTGTTTTCCCCTTCTATAAATATCTGGTTTTGCATTTTAGCTAAATGGCTCCCAAATTTCATTTGCTTAATACTGGTTTTGACTCACTCAGGCTGACTTTGCACAGAGTTCTATCAAAAAAACCGAAAAACCCAGCTCCAAAAACCCTAGCAAAACCCTCTCTAAAGCTGTGAGCTTTCAGAGTGCTGCATGTCTTTATAAAGCTGTTCTAGAAACCAAAAGCATAAAAAGATTATTATTGTTACAGAATAACTTATTTGTGAAATTAATACAGTTTCTGATGTTTCCTCCTATTACAATTTTATGACTTGCCAGATTCATTTCATGGCTTTGCACGGCACCCTAAAAAATAATGCTAAATTACTGCTATAGGAAAAAAACTTTTTGTGATGAGATTGAGGCTAGCCTGGATTTAAATCTAGGATATTGAAAGAAGGAAGTGGGATGGAACAGATGAGCAAGAGCGATGCAAGTACTTAATATTTTTTTAAAAGTGACACTGTTGCATCGCAAAACTAATCACTTTGCATTATTGACTTCAGAACTGCTTGCAGATAAGCCCTTGGCTGAACACTTGCTTCACATTTTCCTCACAAGCTAAAAAGATTTGCAAGCCACCAAAGATACTGCCAGATTTAACAGTTCAAAAACTTCCTTTTTTTTTTTTTTTTTTAATGTAACAAAGCATCATCCTAGGCTTCAAACACTTACTGCCTTATATACTCTGAAAACAGAAAGTTAACCTTATGTACATGAATTTTGAAAGGTTGTCTTCACACATAGGGGCAGGGCAGATGTCACTTTAAAATGTTAACAATGCTTTATGCTGCTCCACTTCAATGAGAAATCTACTTGCAAAAGGGGAGTCAGACACTGGGTATGTGCCTGTTCACACAGTGAATACGTGACAAGGCTGTTTCCTTTTCAATGCAGTTTTTGGGTCTATTTTCTTGCTTAACATCAAAATTAGAGAGTACAACTGCAGCTGACGCTGAGAGGCAACCTCAGAACAAAACTGAGGACCCCTTGTGCTTTTCATAACAAACTGCTGTAGTCTGCTCAGGATGGACCCTGCAGAATTCCCTAAAATGTTTTATCTGGTTTCTGCTCCAGCCATACCCAGGCAGGCTCCCTCTCCATCCCCCTGGTCTCCCAGAGGCTTTGAATCAGCACAAGCATCACTCATGAGGTTAAATGCCTTTGTGAGCTGTAGCGGTTTAGCAGTTACCTGCACCCCCACCTTTTGAAATAAACCCTGGCTAGGACTCAGAAACACTGGAAGTTGATAAATGAAGTTTTATATTTACAGCAATGCACAATATACAAGCAGATATTTACAAGGTATAACAGATATTTACAGATATATACAATGAGAAGGTAATACAGAAACACCACACCCCTCCCAGAGACCCAAATCCCCAAGAGGGGTAACCAAACACCCCCTACCACCTTTCCCCCCTTCCCCAATCTTATCTCACCACCTGCTGATGCTGAAGATAAGCAGAAGTAGATTGGCCAGGGGGGTTAGTAGCAGGAAAGTAGTTAGTAGAATTACTTTGAATTAGCTACCAAGACAGAGAGACAAAGGAGACCATGCAAAGAGCAGCTGCAGCCAGAGCAGTCAGAAACCGTCTGATATCTGATGTTTTGGGTACAATTTTTAAAAACAACTTTTTTTTCTTTCTCAGTAAAACTTGGTGAAGTGACACACTGTGTTTTCCTCTCTCAGCCAATAGTCTAATTTCTCACTCAAATTCTCCAATTAGATCAAACCAGCATATGAGCCAACTGCAGGTCTCAGGTGTGGAAGAGTTTTTCATTTGCATCTCTCCTACATTGGTTAGAGGATTCCAGTATGATAGCTGCCCTAAAGAGCCAGGGCTCTAAAGCAGAACAGCACCATGCTAAATCCACAGCAGGTTAAGACGAAGGGGGTATAGTGAAGGAAACACACACTAGTCCACAGCACTGTCACCATTTTGAGCTCAAAACACAGGGAAGTCAACAGTAGCAAGTCAGAATATAAACAGACTTTTAGAAATAACCCTTTATAATTTGAGTGAAAAGTTACATTAAACCCCTACCCACAGATTTATTTAAGGCATGCCAAAAGAGGGGGAAAAAAATAAATCAATCTGCCACTACAGCAATGTTTAACGTTCAAGAGCAATTAATAAAAACCTAAATACAGCTTTTGAAATAGCCCTTCCTGAGACTAGAGAATCTCAAAGCATTGTGTTTGTAGGAGGTCCTCATTCAGTTAGTCACCAAGTCTTCCCAAGTGGCAGTTCTCACAACCACTTTACAAAGGTGATGTCACTGGAACCATGTCGCAGTGTTTAGCTGCACCTGCTGATGTTTGGAAATACAACCACACAGCACTTCTGGCGAAGAGACAGTAAACATGGAAATTGTAAATTAAGGTTTTCTTTTGAACAGGCAAAGTATATTTAATACATTAAGTACAGAACAAGCCAGACAAAAGCAGCTAATGAACTTCCAATCAAAGAAATTTCTTTAGAGATCCAAGGAGCATTTCTTATCCAAGGCTGATTAAATTACAGCTCATTGCTAATCCATTCTTTACACAGAAACAATTTAACTCATTCAGATCAATGAAAGGAGCAGCAGACATTTATACAAGCAGATGTCTGAAGCAATTTGGGTTTTTTTTTGTTAAACAAGCAAATTTTTTAAAACAAGCAGTGGCTCAAACAAAACAAGTGCCAAGCTTTATACATAGTGATTTAGAAAAGGGCTTGAAATTACACCTGAAAACTCAGCATGCTAAAAGCCAGGCAGCTGCATGGCTGTCTCCTGATCCAGCTCTCTGCTCTTTACCAGCTCAGGAGAGTTCTCCACTACCATTCACCTTCTTCCACTGTCTCTTACTAACAAGCCCAGCTTCTTTCTCTCTTTACTGCAGCTTAGGAAACCAAGAATCCTTCACCCCACCCTGCATTACCTTCCCCAGACTCTGCTGCACTTCTCTTTCTGCTTACTCCACAAACAGCTCCAATTCCCTTTGCAGGCTAACCACCTGCCTGCAACTGCTACACCATAACTGACTGCATGAAGCTTATCATTGGTCCAAGTGGGTAAAAAAGGGAATGCTTTCATGTCAGAGATGGCAAGCACTTTTTAGCTTACAAAAAAACTGCTTCCCTTCTAAACAGTCCTCTCCCAAATAAAATGTTCTATTTTCCTCTCCTGCTCCTCTCTAATCTTGCACTTCACACTGCTACACTATCTTGCAAAGTTCCTGTAGCAAGTAAAACACTGCTGCCACCTGACCTAAGGTGATGAAGAGATCAGCCTTCTTTAGTCAACCACAAAGGCCATCTCAATTCTCATGTGCCTGCAATCCCAGCTCATGCTTCCCACCCAAACACAACAGCAGTAGCTTACTTAGTGGGCTTTGGGTAATTTAAATGGCATGAACTGCTCCAGTTAGCAAACACAAAACAAGGAGGAAGGCTGGAAAACGATTTCTTCTGTACTAAAACATACTAGAGGGAAGAAAACAGGAACAATTGTAGTCTGTTCCTCTCCTGGACCAAGACAGCTGTGAATTGCCAAGTATGCAGGAGCACTCATCTAAAATCCCTTACTTTTGCTATTGACTTCTTGACATTTGTTCCCAAGGTTACTTCACAGAAAGAAGATGATCTTTTAAAAATTGTTTCCTGGGGAATTCTGTGATAGCTTCTTAATGAACAGTGATTATGAACACTAAAGATATTCCCCCCCC
>VWZI01009987.1:444041-495321 GCA_013396835.1 Psilopogon haemacephalus
AGTGGGAGGTGTCCCTGCCTATGGTGGGGGGTTGGAACTGGATGATCTTTGAGGTCTCTTCCAACCTAGACCATTCTATGATTCTATGATTCTCCTCCTTCACTCCGCTTTCATCAGACCCCACCTGGAGTACTGTGGGCAGTTCTGGAGCCCCCACTGCAAGAAGGACATGGAACTGTTGGAGCAAGGCCAGAGAAGGGCCATGAAGATGATCAGAGGGCTGGAGCACCTCTGCTATGAGGACAGGCTACAAGAGTTGGGGCTTTTCAGTCTGGAGAAGAGAAGGCTTTGAGGAGACCTTATAGCAGCCTTCCAGTATCTGAGGGGGTCCTAAAGGAGGGCTGGGGAGGGACTATTCACAAGGTCTTGTAATGACAGGACAAGGGGGAATGGGTTCAAATTGGTGGAGGTGAGATTTGAACGGGATGTTAGGAAGAAGTTCTTCACAGTGAGGGTGGCAAGGCACTGGAACAGGTTGCCCAGGGAGGTTGTGGCTGCTCCCTCCCTGGATGTGTTCAAGGCCAGGCTAGATGAGGTCTTGAGGGACCTGATCTAGTGGAAGGTGTCTCTGCCTATGGTGGGTGGTTGGAAGTGGATGATCTTTAATGTCTCTTCCAACCTAAACCATTCTATGATTCTATTCCTACATCAAGTACACTCCATGAGCCTGTTCCTCATCCCAGCTAGCAGCAGCGACTCCCTTGCCTTTCTCCCACTTCTAACTGCATCAGCATTCTGCTTTTCTGTATGCATCTTAAGGTGGCAAGGAATTAAGGCTTTCAGCAGAAGTCATAAATTTGTATATATATAGTATTTCTATTCACATGTATGTAGATATATATTTGAGATAGAGAGTAGTGCTGCTCTCTTTAGCAGCTGCACTTTCTGCAGCAGCACCACTGGTGATCCTGCTGCACTTATGAGAACAGAAGATGCTTTGAAGGAGTCCACATTATTTGCAACAAAAAGCAGTTTGCAAAACACCGATGCTTATATCTTCAGGGACATGAAATGGCTGACAGGCTTCCTTTTCTGTCTTTCAGATTCTTTCTATCAAGACTCAGGTGCTCCCCTCACATCCTTTCCACAAGAATAGCTCTTCAGGGAATAAAGGGTAGGACTAAACACCTGCACTCACCTGTTTCTCTTAAGCTGCAGATAAAGCTCCCTGCTGCTGTGGAGGCCTTTCCCCAAAGCTACCTCCTTGCAAACATATTTTATATTGTTATTCACTTTGTTGAGTGGAAAAAAGAGCAAAGATGACATTGTGCCAAGTGGTTCTAGGGACCTACATCAACACAAAAGCTGTGGACCACCAAAATACACTATACATGTGAGCAAATGAAGTGAATGAACTGGATGAGACACAAGAGGAAGCAGGCATAGTTCTCTTCTGAACAGTGTTTCAACAAGAAGATCACCGATAAACCTAGTTAGTCAAGCACAGCACAGCTGAGGACTCCCAGAAAGTTACTCTGCATCTTCTTGCTCCTCAGAAAAAAAATTTTAAAAAGCTCACATACTTGAGTGTCACTGATTCCAGACGTCTTTCTGGCATAGCTGCTGCAGGCACCCCTCTCCTTCCCTCCTACTGTGCCAAATACTGCTCCAAGTAGGGAGCAGGCTTGGGTACCAGGCACACCACCATGCCTTTTGGAACTGACACATGGTGGAAAATGCCCTTGAGATCTACACCTTCAGATGACGCATACCATTTCTCAGGTGCTCAGTTTTGTACCGTTGGTGATCATGACCAGGAAGATCTCAGGAGACAGATGTAAAATCATGTAAGATCAAGAATCTCCTTGCTAAGTCATGCTTGACTTCACAGCAATAGCTCCTCCTGCACCAGAAGAGCTGGCAGTCATACTCCTCACTGCTGCTATGAAGACTTTAGCTTTCATCTTCTGATGATTTTTAAAGCCTCTCCATGCTTTACTAATATGGGGACAAAGATATTCCACCCAGGAAGGCAGCTTTTACAAGTGCACGCTTTGACATTTCTACATACAGTACAAAGACTTATTCAAAACAGGATTTGAATAACTCAACAGCAGAACAGTGTTACCATAATGCTGGCTGAGAAAAATATTAGCAGCATCAAGAATTAATGAGAACAACACAGAACAGAACTTTTTTCCCTTCTTCCTCAAGACAGTGACAGTTATTCTCTGTTTAAAATACTTCTCTACAGTAACTACATACATTTTTGACAGCAGACCACCTGTTTGTTAACATGATGAATGAAAGCTTTGCGCTTACACTGAAGCTTTTAGAATTCACAGGCTTATGCTTAAATATTGAGGTAAAGGTAACCAAAAAATTAAGTCAAGAACTTCTGATTTATTTCTGCCAGAGATTAGTTTGCCATTTGCATGATTTCAAATAAATAATTTCACTGGTTGAAGAAAACAGCTGAACCAACCCAACAAATAGGGCATATTTGCCCATTTAGTATTAAATGAGCAAGGCTCCTAAGGATAAATTCCAAATAGCAATAGTTTATTGTAAAGAAGCTGTAATTCCTTTTACATTAGATAAATAGCATAGAGAGATATTTTTAAAATTAGCATCTGAAGTTATGGGAATGGAATTCCTGGGGAAAAAACCCACCAAATAACCACCCCACTGTTTTCCTATAGGTGCATATAAAAAGCTGTCTGCATAGCTATAGCTGATGTGATGTCATCTCCATGTTTCCCATTCGTGTGCCTGTCCCTCTTGACAGCAGCAAGAAAAACTACCAAAAAAGCACATAAAAAAAGTTTCAGTAAAGGACTGAAATACATATAAAACTTACCAGTGAACATGAAGATCCTACAGAAAATAGCTCTCCAATTCTGAGACCAACTGTGGCTCTATCAGAACAGGGTTACAAAACATAGGACCAAACATTTCTTGTGAACATTCACAAATTTTGAAATGCTGGCTTTAATGTTGCTATGCTCAGCCCTCCAAAGTCAGTCAGCAGACTTGCGTGAGTGTGCTTTGATTATTTTTATGGCTCATAAATCACTCACTCACCAATTTCCAGTTGCAGTTTGTGAGAGGTAATTGCAGAAGGAACAGCATGACTTTTAGAAGGAATTAGGCAATCGCAATACACAGAATGACTCCTTACTTTATTTTTTTTAAGTCCATCACCCAAGGTAAGTTTAGTGCAAGGTGAAAAGCAGCTTTTGAAAGAAAGCCAATGAACAGTAGGGAGTTCTATCCTAACCAAGCAGATGATGCTCATGACAGTTCATGTTGAGGACAAGCAGCAGGATGTTAGAGCAACAGCAATAGCATTATTTCATACTAGGCATTTAAAAGCTAGTATCCCAGTGACATAATGTGAGAACAGAATGGAATTAAAACAGTCTATTTGCATTCTGACAGGAAAACTCCAGTTTTGAACATAAAATCTAAAATCAGGAGAAAACCAAGTTCACAGTTTTAGCAGGCCCAAAATAACTTCAGCTGTCCTCAGCTTTGGAAATGCTGTTTTAGAAAGACATGCAACAAAATGATGCAGAATATAACTGAATGGAGAGTGGAAGGTAAATAAGCTCCTGTTGCTAACTCACAGCTAGCTATAACGAAATGAAAAATGAAACAAAGACCAGTTAGAGTGCATTTGCATAATTTTCTAGATAATCCATATCCTGTGGATCAAACTGCTACCAGAAATTATCTAAGCACTTAGGATTCCAGAGTGTTCCCATAGGCAAATACAATGATTACAGTTACATCACTAGTAATTAAGAAAGCATATGTAGATTGTTTTAAAATATTAATCTTTCAATGATCTGTTTCAAGGTTCAAGTCCAGCTTTCTTCATAACCTGATTTTAAAAGTATCCAATACAGGAATTCAGAAATAGCACATTCCTTAGTGCCCTCACTAGGACACTGGCTGATGTTAACAGTGGTCCGTGGAAATGCATTCAGTAGCAGGAAGTGGAAAAAAGACAATGCTCAACACTTAGTAACTTAAAGAGCATTCAGTCACTAAGTGCAACAAAACACTAGAAAACAAAATTGACTTAGCTTCCCCCCCACCCAAGAATTCTCTATACTGTTAAAAACATATTATATCAGATAATTCTTACAGAGCTTTAGTATTTATTTCAGAAAGTTGAAAGGCATACTTTAAATGCTTCTTCAAGTTTCTACCCATTTGATACTATAGAAAATGTTAAAAAGGCTACAGCAGATTATTGTGAAGGATTGTTTCACTTAAGAGCTCTGCTGCCACCACAAGGATTCATAAGATGAGACAGAATTTAAAACTTGTAGAAGGTTAACTATGTAACAGGAACACATGAAGCAGCATGCTGGAGAGCTGGTTTCTTCATGAGACTTTTCAACCTAACACCACCATGTCCATTAAACCATGTCCCCAAGTGCCATGATTCCGGAACACCTCCAGGACTCCAATATCTCCTTGGACAACCTGGGTAAAAATGTTTTTCCTAATATACAAACTAAACCTCCCCTGGCAAAATGTCAGGCAACTTCCTCTCCCTCTATTCACTTGGTACTAGGGAGAAGAGACCAACCTCCACCTCACTATTACAAATCCCTGCAAGGAGGTCAAGAGCAATGAGACCTCCCCTCAGCCTCCTCCTCTCCAGAGTGAACAATCCCAGTTCCTTCAGCTGCTACTCTAAGACTTGTTCTCTAGACCATTTTTGCTGCCCTTCTCTGGATATGCTCCAGTAACTCAGTGCTCAGTTCTTGTGGTGAGGGGCACAAAACTGAACACAGTATTCAAGGTGCAGCTGCACCAGTGCTGAGTACAGGGGAACAATCAACTTGATAGTCCTGCTGGCTGTGCTATTTCTGATACAGGCTAGAAGGCTGTTGGCCTTCTTGGCCATGCTTCTGGCTCATGTTCAGCCAGCAGCCAACCAGCACCCCTAGGACCTCTTCTGTTGTGCAGCTTTCAAGCCACTCTTCCCAAAATATTACATGGGGTTGTGACCTAACACTTGGCCATCTACCTCCATTCTCAATTTAAATATTTTACAAGGGTTTTAGCATGGCTATTTCTCCTCCAGAAAACAAGGCTGTTTTCATATTATTGATGAGTGGAACATAAAATACTGACTTTCAAATCCACCATTAGGCAAGACTGTACTGAATCCATAGCATTACTGTGCAAAGTCACACATTTGTGGAGACGGGCAGGTTTTCCAAACCGCCGTGTCCAAATATTAGAAACAAAGTATTCAAAAAGGCTGCATCAGTGGATGAAAGTAGCAAGCTGAGAGCTAAAAGTAACCTGGGTCATACCACATGGCTCTCCTTTGCTATTTATCACTCACTGTTTAATGTAATTCTGTGGTCTATAGTATGTACCTACTACAATCGTTAATGTGCACTGGCAAATAACTTAGTGGTGTGGACATACTGTCAATAACCCAGCAATATTCTCCATCTCAGAAGTGTGTGTAGTGTGGAATCTAAGTACCTGGATGTCAGCCTCACTTTTTGTGATGATATTTAAATCACAAAATGACAACATAAGTGAGAAAATACTTACTGAAACCACACATGTACTTAAAATGGAGACTGGAGATAAAAATGTAAACTTTTCAAGCTTTTTTAAAGGCTATAAAGCAGGACCTTTAAAATACCCTAAAATGCTTCATAATATTCAGCCAAAAAACAGGACACTTCTCTTTATGCAATACCTATGCATAGACGCACTACTGCTCTCCTCTTTGAGGATGAAACAGAATTCAAGATGGAGCTGTAACTACACCCTGATTCCATGCCACATGGATGTTTCTCTCAAACACAACTTGCTTTTCACTCTTCCAAATCCTTCTACCCAGAGGAATTTTGCAGGATGGAAGACAGACAATTGATTTCTCATGAATATCAGTACAATGGAAATTACAAGGGTTATATAGATTACTGAAAGTTCTGCTTGTGTAATGCTTCTGTATGTGTTAGTTGGGAAAAAACAAACAAAAAACCCAAAACAACAAACAAAAACCCAAGACCATAAAAACAACAAAACCCCAACTACCAGACTCTTTACAATGCATCATTTCTCATGGTCACCTGCAGTCACACCATTCCACAAAACCTTTCATCAAAGTACAACTTGTGCAGCTATGATAAAACCAGCAAGCATTTTCCAGTCAGGTCACATCATGCTTGTTGTTTGAGTATTGCCATCAACACTCGTTGAAAGACAAAAACCTCAGCTGTTTCTAGAGCAAGCCACATTATCTCTTTCCAAGTCCAGAGAAGTGTTTTAAAATATCTATTTTGAGATATGTATCTGAAAAGGAAACAGTACCTTTAATGTTCTAGTTGGAGCCCAGCCAGTGCCATCAATTGAGTGTTCTCTCAATAAGCTGCAAAAAAAGACACACAGGTTATACAGTGCACCTTCTGCTTAAACTTTTGCCAGAAATAATCTCAGAATACATAAAAAAACTTGGGAAATAACTGCAATATAAGAATTACAGACCTCTTGCACTGCATCTCATGCAGGCATTTTAAAGCACATAGATTGGCATGCCTTCCTTAAATAACAGTCTACACAGTGTTATTTCAGAGCTCCTGACTGGAGTTTAATCTTTGTCCAAAAAACTAATTTATTATTGTCAAGCAAAACAACATACCCTTGTGGCAGTCTCAACATTGAGAAAAACATTCTCTGGTTCAGAGTATGTTCATCTTTGGTGAAGACAGGCTTACAGAACGACATCTCATCAATCCTCTCTTCTGTGAGAGGACCTGAGCTTCTTAAAAGCAGGGATAGGAAAGCAAAATAGTTTTGGCCTGTCTGCTTAGGAAGACCTGTGACAGCCAGAACATCTTGAGCCTGCATGGACACAGTGCAAGACAGCCTAGAGCAGAGTCTTAACAGTCCTTTTGCAGCAGGTGAGCTACAGTTCACTCAGAACATTTTAAGGCTGTACACTCAAACCCAACACCATCCCACCATCCACTCAACCGGAAATCATGATGAAGACTACCCTGGGCAAGGCACACTGCTTACAGGAGGAGAAAGTTCCTTACAAACTGTAACACGTCCTTGAATTTAAATATAAATACATAAGGATATTAATAGAAATAATAAAGACACAAACTTTCCTATATACACACATACAGTATAGAAATTCTTTATGATCTGCATATGTTGCACGTTAAATCTAGCAAACCTGCTGCCTTATTTACAAGTTGGAATTACTGAGGTGTATTCAGTTGGTTAGGCAATACTGGACCTTTCGGGACAAAACACCAGTACTTATGATAGGTGAAAATACTGGAGATTAAAGAGTATAACTAAGAAATGAGCTGACATCATGCACATATTCATGAAAGCAAAAGTAATCACCAGAATGAGCACCATTTCACAATCATGTCTTTCTCTGTTAAGAAGTCATCTAAAACTGGAAACTCATACAGCAAAGGAGTAAAATTCATCACTACCAGCAGCTTCCACTACTGAAATGACAGTATTAAAGTGAAATAGTGTCAAACTATTAGGTTTTACCAACCTTCTGGATAACGTGTATTAAGTAATTTTTAAATTACAGTAGATGTCTGGACCACGCTGGGCTATCCATATATAGCTATTTATTGAATGAACTGAGTTTCTACTCCAAGGAAATAAACCATGACTAGCATCACGCCTTATCCAAAGCAGAGTGGCTAGGAACAAAATGATTGTACTGGACAAAACCTTTCCATCTTCACTGTGCTGTTGTTCTCATTTCCATGCCTTAAGAGAGATAAAACAGTATCACTAGTGCAGCTCAAAACTCCATGAGCAGTAAAAATCACTTCTCTTGGCTGCAATTTTGTTCATCTTACACAAGCAAAAAGGAAAAATGCTGCTGAACAGGGAAGAGCAAGGATTTTCAGGTTTTGAGCAAGTAAGGCTTTTCAGCTTGCTTTCTGTCTGCTCCTCAAAATCCTGGTACAGAACTCGCCTTTATCTCATAACATAGTTCACAGTGAACGTAAGAGAGAGGAATGAAAGCTGACATACATAAAACCCCCACAAATATATGTACTGATATGGCCCAAAGTGCCTGAGCATGCAAGCTAAGCCTCATTAACATTCTTCCAGTTTCCCAAAGTGTCAGAGCTCTCTGTATATCGCCAGCTGGGGATATCAGCAGCCAGGATTTGAGATACTTCACAGCCCTCACAGAGCTCTAACAGAAAAGCAATAAAGATAGATAAGTGTACCTTTGCCTAATATTTCTCATTTGCTGACATAATTAATTTTTAGAGCAGCATCCTCTTTCTTACAACAAATTGAGAATGATCATTAAGCCTTTAATCAAAACCTTTTCCCAGCACAGGGTCTACAGAAATCATATCTCATGCTCTCCATGGGGATGACCCAGATATAATAGCCAGTTTGGAGGCCTGAACGATAATCTGCTCTCAGACTATCATACCCAGAGCACAATGAGCACTTAAATGTATACATATACACCAAACATTATGAACTACTTCAGTGAACAACCATCTGCAAAGAGCTTCTGTTCAAAGACCTGTCAACCACAGGTCCTGCTGCCATAGGGGAGTTGGGCTACTGTAAAGTTCTCAAATGGCAGAACCTGAAGAGTTTTCATCACCCACTTCATGCTTCTAGAGGCTGCCTTTGACAAGCTATCAAGTAGACCACAGAAACCACCTGTCCTATCACCTTTTAAAACACTTGTAGTGACTATTCTAAAATACCCAGGAACTGGCTGTTTCATGCTGGGTTGCCAGAAAGCTCATCTAGTACTGTTTAGATTGAATAAACATTCAGAAGCTTTCCTTGTGATGCTTGAGAAGGAATTTTGCAAAATATAACTACAAAACTACAATTCCAAGCAGCATTTCAGATCACTAAAGCTACTGCGGGAGTGAATGCCTTGAGGAAGAAGTGGCAGGGCTACCAGGAATTTGTCAGGTGGGGAACTTCACCAGGAACAGGGAAGAAACACTATTTCTATTTGCTTTGTCTTCAGCTGTAGTAGGATATGAGAGAAGCTGAGTGTGTCCTTAGTCATAGAGGGACATGAACATCTGTGTTTACCTATGGAGACCTCCCAGAATACAGCGTCAAATCCCTTTCTCTGAATTCCCATGGGAAGAGTGTAAAAATCACAATTTTTGAAGCTATGGTAACCAAACCATCCATTGATCTGATCAGACAGCCACTCAGCTTTCACTTCCATGGGTATCTTCTCGTTCTGTAATTCCTGCACAGAGTAAGAGTTGGAGGATTTTTTTTTTTTTTAACGCTCAGCACTTGAAAGAGTTCTTGTGAAACTGAATTGGTAACTTTGTGTCTCTAGCAAGTTTAAAGCTTCCCGAAACTCCAGCTGGCAGGATTCACAGATTCAGTGACAAAAAGTAACAGTCCAAGAGAAAACCCACTATGTAAAGCTCTCAGATAAATATATTTATCAACATAAAATGCCAATTCCAACTGAACTTCTGCCTTCCATCTTCCAGCAGAAAGTATAATTCAAGGTAAATTTGATTTTAAAAGCTGTAAAAGCACTTCAGAAACTCTCCACCAGCAGGGACACACCATAGGAGTTACTCTCTTGCTCCACCTCCTGTTGCCCACTTCCCTGCTCAACACAGCCAGTACAACCATTCTGAAGATCACCATAGACTAGATAAGTAGAGCAACTGATATAAAGAGTCTTTCTAAAAAAGCTTTTTGCTTTCACACTGATGTAGCTGGGAAGAGCAGTAGGAAAAAGAAACAAGCAACCAATACAGTGATCTTCTGTAACTGGAGAATTTACAACCAGTCTTCAGTTCTCCACTCAGCACCATGAAGTGACCAAACCTTAACTAAAAACATTTATTCCAAGATAACATCCAACACCACCAACTTCTGGAAGAGCAGTGAAATTTCTGAGTGATTACATTATTCTAAATGCTTATGCAGTCAAAGAGGAAAAAAACCACCACAGGCACTGATCACATCAACAAGGAAGAAAAAGAGAAATAGACATGAATTACATATTGTCAAAAAAAGAGTAGTCAAGTGGTATAGGTACTAGGTATCTTGATGTTTTCCATCCACATGTGCGGTGAAGACAGGATCCACAAGTACAGTCCAGACCTAATTAATACACTCTATTATACAATCCTGAGTAAATGCAATTTGTAAAGCATAAACACACTTGACTACAATGTGCATTTGCAGCCCCCTGGGCTGCATCAAAAGTAGCATGGCCAACAGGCTGAGAGGTGATTCTGTTCTGGTGAGACCTGACCTGGAGTACCGTGTCCAGCTCTGAGATCCCCAAAACATGAGAGACAGAGACCTGATGATGTAGGTTCAGAGCAGGGGCACCAAGATGATCAGAGGGCCAGAGCACCTTTCCTATAGAGGCAGGCTAAAAGAACTGGAGCTATTCTGCCTAGAGAAGATAAGGTTCCAGGGAGACATTTTAGTATCAAAAAGGGAACCTACAAGAAGGCTGAAAAAGGATTGTTCAGAAGGGCTTCGTAATGACAGGACAAGGAGCAATGGTTCTAAACTGGAAGACAGTGGATTTAGGTTGGACATAAGAGGAAGCTCCTTACAATAAGAACGGTGAAATACTGGAACAGGTTGGCCAGGGATGTGGTTGTGGTTCCACTTCTGGAGACATTCAAGATCAGACTTGATGTGGCCCTGTGCAGCCTGATCTAGTTGGAGGTGTCCCTGCTCACTGCACGGGACTTGGACAAGATACCTTTAGGGATCTCTTCCAACCCAATGCAATCTGTGAAAGTTTAATCATTTGGTATGTTTTAATTCACAGATAATTATCAAATCAATATATACCATAGCATGAGGTATGTTTACTAAAATATAGTTGGGGAAAATACTTAAAGATTTTTTTTTTCTGTTTTTAAAAATAACTGAAGCTATTTTAATGTAAAGAGTCTTGTGTAAGCTGATTGCAAGTACTATATAAAGAGTATATTCTCTACTATAATGGGCATAAAGCAATTCAAGTGATTTTAGTTTTTCCATCCAAATGGTAAGACGTTTCAAAGGTTTGACATGTGAAAGAACCTGACAATCAAGTACAGCTGACGTGTCAGTGCAGATGTTGAATTAGAATGATGACATCCAACACTACATTCATCTTTTGTAATCAAAACTATTTAAAGACAAGAAACAGTGAAATAGCCTCAAGAATGTGAGGGTTTATTTAGCCTCTGAAGGTGTTGTACTGTAGTCACAAGCTTAAACTTGATTGATGTTTTGTATTTCTTGTTCCCTGATTCCAAACAGCTGACTTTATAAATTCCTCTCCTTGCACTAACTCAAAGCATATAAGCTTTTGTCCACTGACTAGGCCACAGGGACTCTGCTGTAATTTATACTGTAAAAGTCTGATCCTCAAATCAGTCTCCCCATTGACCAGGAACAAGTTCAGCTATGTAAAATACAACTGGCCTAGGGGGCATTGACAAACAAAACAGGTCTTGCAAATTTGCCAAAAGCAGCAATCCACTTTGCCAAAACAACCTTCCTGTTATCACCAGCATATAGCCCCAAATAACTGTGGTGAACCAGACATCTAGATACTCTCAGTGGTCTTACCATTAAGTTTTTCTAGTGCTTCTAAATCCTCCAAACCCCAAGTGAGGTAAGGTTTACAGAGTTCAACCCTCACGGTCTGTTATCCTGCTGCAGTTTGGCACTATCAAGCACCAGGAACACACTATAGCCTTCATCAGGTTTTTTATCCCACTTCAACAATATGACCTTCTCAGAAGTATGGATCAGACCACTGTGGCTAAAAGTACCGATACCAGCTCTTTAGTTATCACTTGATGAGCTTGGCCTGCTTATGAAGTGTGAAAACATCATTTTCACCAGGACCTTGCACACAGGATTTAAACAATTTTTAAATCTAGAGAGGAAAAAAGCCTTTTTCTTTTTTTACTTTGCTCCACGTGGTAGCAATAATTTTGGATTTAAGTAAGATTGAACAGCTTTCAATCTTACTTAGATTCATTGCTTCTGCTTCAACTGCTTTTTCTTTTATGCGCCATTAACTTGAAAAAACAGTAGTTATGCTTCTCACTTCTGTTTACATTTGGTTTCTGGTCAATTTCACCATTAGGTACTCATCATGACACACAAAGTATAAAGTTTCAGAAACTGATTTTGAAGGGCAAGCATTTACTACCAAGCAAAACCACCAGCAACCTAAACTGTTCACCTTGGTAAAATAAACCTTTTCAGCTTCATCTCAGCTTATATTCTCCCAACTCTGCTTTAACTAGCACATCTTAGAGTCCGTATTACATGTTAAAATAGGCAAATGGCAAATACAGAATACCTACTGTCAAAGTTTAAGGAACACTTTTTCCTTTCTTTTTAAAATATAAATTATTATCAAGCACTTAACACATTCAGGAATTAAATGAGTAAAGCTTTAAGTCTTCTAATAGCCTAAGGGCCACACATTTATGGAGAAAGAAAAAAAAAAAAAAGTAACAACTTTGGTTCAGGCTGGAGTTACATTTTTCTCCTACACAGAATAAAGCGTGAAGTATGAACCTCAAAAGCCAGCCTCTACATGGTCTCTTACACATGGCAAGAACAATACTTTCAGTAGATTTCTAAGTTCCTAAGGATCACATATCACTGATCTGTAAAATCTGCTGAAAAAAATACTAGCATAAAAATCGCATACAATGTTTTATCAGACAGAAAAACCTCCCAGGTTAAATTAACAGAATGTTGTTACTACCTTAGGCAGATTTCTCCCATCTCTGTAATGTTCGGGTGCCAGATTCTTGTCAAGCATTTTACCTTCGGAGGCTGCCAGAAGACAAGAAAACAAATTACAATGTTATCCTTTAGAATAAAGCCACATCACTGTTGCAAGCCACAAAACTGGAAAAGGCAAATAGATTTGATATTTACAGCCTAGATTTCTATGTTAAAGACACTGATAACATAACCTACAGAAGATGCACCAACTTTCTCTGCCCTTTTAACTTCTCTCAATTCCTTACAAAAGCTGGGGTGGTATTAGGCTTTTTCCTAGAAAAACAACTTTAAAGAAAGCCAAGAAAATTTACTCTTCTCCTGTCTCCTTCAGGGGAAAGAAAATACTCAAAGTCAGTCCATATCTCACCACTTAACCAACAAGAAAGTCAATTAAAATGAAAAATTCCTAAGTGTTTTTCCCCAAGGCTTATCCAAGTCAAGAGTTTGAAAAACAGCAGAGGATGCAAATGATAACAACTACATCAAAAGACCAGCTTCATTTAAATACAGACCTTCCTGTTCACAATTGAATAAAAAGTATTACAAGAAACATCAAGACGACACCCAAACCTAAGCAATTAACATAAAAACCCACCAAATTTCTTTTCAGGCAGAATCACCAGATTTCTGAATTCCATAGTAGGTTCTGAAATACAGGTTCTTAAAAGACAGTCTTGTTTGCTCTAATGTTGTGAAGCAAATAGAAAAAGTGATCATAAAAATTGCAGTAGCTTAGCAACAACATGTTGTTGTTCCACCCTAGCGCTCTAAATTACAATTTGAAGCTTTCAATCAAGCAGATGATTTCTTATAGCTAGTATACTGGAATACATCAGCACAGACCAGTATCTTTCATAACTTCAATTAAATCAGATATTATAGACGTGGAGCTATTTGCTTCCACTGCTTTCCATGAAGTCTTCAGTCAAGAGACAAAATATCTCATATAGCTGTACTTGAGCAGTGGCTTGACATGTTTTATGTAATGCTTTTGTTCTCCACTGCCCAATTACCTTTTTAGTAAAGTAGTCTTTTAAACAAGACTTCACAGAAATGAGGCAAGAGATATGCAACATACTGAACAACTAATAACATATGTCTACCACTGTAAGATTGCCACTCTATGTAATCCTGTTCTGGCAGGGGGGTTGGACCCTAACATTCTCTGATTCTGTGTCATTCTATGATAATGCCTCTCAGAACAACAAACCTGCAATTCATAACATAGACATTGACTTCCCTCCAACTCTTATATTGTTCAGTAACTCAACGGATAATGGCAGCCCCAGTGCTGGCATTACAGTGGCATACAGAAAACAGTCATTTTTTTTTTCCCCCTTTCAAAAGAAATGCTGTTCTTAAAAGTTTTCAAACAGTATATCTTTCCGTTATCTACACCTTCACATTGTTTTGAAAGATTAGTTCTCAAGAAAGGGAGAGCAGCAGTGTTTGCAATGTTTATTCTATGCTGGTAGATCAAGATTGAAGAGTATATTTCTACCATAGGTACCTTCAAATATGGAATGTATTGATGAGTAGGAAAAAGGTAAAGACTCCATGCAAACTAAATCTTTGGGGTTTTGTTTTTTTTGGGTTTTTTTTGGTTTTTTTTTTTTTTTTTTTTTTAATATAATTCCCAAATCCTCACAGTCAGAAGGAACTAAGTGGTGTCTTATTATTTGCATCATGGAAACAAAAGAATTCCTTTATCCTTTCAAAGTGTTCTTCATAGCTAAATATTAGAAAAACTCACTCCTGGCAGTAGGATAAAAGGTTTTCTCTCTCTACTTCTTCCTCTGTTAGAGGACAACTGCATCAGTATCAATAGAATTTATCTTCACATAAAACTTCTTTGAGCTTGTTCAAAGTTGTATTTGACTCATTTAATCTCTCAAACTCTTTCCTCAGATATGGAAACCTGCAAAAGTAGATCCAACCTTAACAGGGAGTCACAACGGTGAATCCATTCATTTTCTTATTAATTTCTAAGTAGTCGTTTATCTTTCAGGATCTCTCATTAGTCCTTACTACAGAAACTGTCTCATTTCTCCATCATTCTCAGTCCACTTACGCATATAGGTGAATTCACACAGACAGTACAAGAAAGTGTTGCAAGCATACGAGAACTCCACATATTCTGACTTCAGTTTTGGAAGATTTTTCCCCTTCAAATTTCTCTCACTTCTTTAAACTTCATAACCTTTTCCCTAGAGAGGTGATGGAGCTCCTAACAGAAACTTGGAATTATTTAAAAGGTTTTCTCTAGGCACTAGTAGTCCCAAAGCATTCATATAAACTGTCCTGCAATTATGACTCCCGGTTTTTTTTCTCCCCAAAAGAGGCATTAACTAGAACATACCTCCCAGAGACCAAGTTAGCCCCAAGATTTCTTGCCACTCTCCTCTAGCAGTTCCTTAAGATCTTACTGAGTTCAGCTGAAACTGACCATTAAACATAGCTAAGTACATAGTACAGAGAAAGGAAGTTGAAAAATTAAACCACACTGCCCTGTGCTTTTGATGGACTGGATTACCTAGGTGGAATAGGAGCTGCCTTACAGCAGAGAGGCTGCAACACAAGAAGTCACATGCTTTGAGTCTCTGAGCTTCCCTGCGCTGCCTCCAAGCTTCCAGATAGAGGCATTATAGAGCTTGAACTCAACTCCCATTCCATCAATTCCAAACCAAGAAATGCATAAATAGGGTCACAAGAAGTAGATGGAAACCCCTTAACTGTGACATCTGGTCCTTCAGGGGGCAAATCCCCTTCAATTGTTTGCTGTTTCCTTAAATAACTTACTGGCCAGAAAAAGGGCCAAGATTAACAGTTCTGATGTTCAATTTCCCAGATTTGACCACTGCCTAAGGCACCTCTCATCATAAAAACACCAATAATCCGGAGAGTCCCTGAGATTGCTCAATCAATAACATGTCAGAACCACAGGAGCTGCAAATCAGGCTTGCCTTCCAGTTTAGTTTGTGAACTTTGAACCACATCAGTACTATCAATCAGGTCACACTCCTTAAAGGACCAGGTCCCTAGTCTTGTAGCACCTGGTGTTTTATCAGTTGTACCTCAAGGCAGAAAAGAAGGGTTTATGCTTATCTGTTTTTTAAAATAAATTAATCCCCTGGTCACTGGGCTGGTTTTCATTTTATTTTTAAACATTTGCTTCCATCTTCCACTGCCCTCTATTTCTGGCCAGTTGGTCAACAACAACAACAAAAATCATCAAACAAACAAAACCACCACCAAACCAAAATAAAACTATGCTTGAGGAACAGAAGCTGAGGACATGGGGGTCAGGTAGCAGTACTTGATGCTGAAGGTATTTCCTGTACACACCGTTAAGTGGTTTGCTTGTTGTTTTGCGGATTCCTCTAATATCTGTATGGATGGCAACATTCCCAGCAGGTTTTGTAAGCACAAACACTAACAAATTTCTGTTTACTTTGCACAGAAGCTCAGAAATGTGCAGTCTGTTCCCAAACAAGTGTTCTAAAAGGGCAAGTGACAGACTTTTAATATTTCTAATGGAACAGTACTTTGAGGAGACAGGACAGAATTAACTCTGCTTCAGCTTTCTTCTCATGATCTCTCTGCAATATCCATCTCAGTATCAAATGCTTTGTTGCTACACACTACCCCACAAGCACCACCAAAGTCTATCTGATAATATATTACCTTGTTAAGGAAGTATTTCCTTCACTCGCACATCTAAGGTTATAAAGATCAGTACCTTTAGCATATTTGGAACACATGCAAAATATTAAGGGCAGGTTTGTGCACAAATGGATAGACAAACAGGGATAAGCTACTTTCCCTCCCAGATATGAAATATTTTGAACATCCCACAGTCCCTGCCTGGGATGGAAGGGACTACTTATAGAATCATAGAATGTTAAGCATGTGAGGGAACCTCTAGAGATCATGGAGTCTAACTCCCCTATTGAAGCCAGATCACCTAGGGCGAGTCACACAGAAATGCATCTACACAGGTTTTCAAAGTCTTCACAGAAAGAGATTCCACAATCTCTCTAGGCAGACTGCTCCAGTGCTCTGTCACCTTGACCATAAAGAAGTTTCTTCTCTTTGAGGTGGAACCTCCTTATTTCAGCTTATACCCATTGTAACTGGTCCTATTACTGGGCACCATGAAAAAAAGAGACTGTCACCTTCACCTTGACACTCACCCCCAGATACTTGTGGAAATGAATAGGATCCTCTCTCATCTCTTCTCATACACTAGTGGATGATGCCATTTTTTTTCCTCAATTCTTCTAAGAGAAACTTTAAAAAGCCATTGAGAGCAGATAAAATTAAGTGCTGGTTTTCCAAAGGCTTTTAACATAATAAAATAATTTAAAAGTTAAATATTAATAGTCTTACTCTTCTCACTGTACTATCTTTCCACACAGATTTGCTCCAACTTTAGGAGGAGAAAGACCTTTCCCAATGATTATTTCTTTCTTTTTATACCCAGAACATGGACAGTTCTTACAGAAAGGAATACACTGCATCCAGAAAACATCAAAAGCTCAAGCCTACTGGTTCCAGCTTTGCCATACCCCTAGAAGAGTGCTGTTAAAAAAAAATAATTAAAAATTGAAGTAGTGTTGGGTGTGAAAGAGATCGGCTCCAAGCAGAGAATTCTGAAGATGCAATGTCAGGCTTTCCCAAGGCTATAAAAAGCAGCCAGCCTGAATCAGTTGCCTACAAAAGGGGACAGATTCACGATGCTGAAATTTCTTTTGAAAAACATTTTTTTGGGCATGTCTGAGGTTAAGTACTTCTTTCAGGATGTTTTTTCACTTAAGACTATCCCTGCAGAGTAGAAGCCATTCATTCAGGACCATATTTGTATGTTTGTGTTCTTGGGAGCATGGCCAACTACTTCCTTCATTAGGAGCACCACCTGATTGCCACAGAAAGGATGAAGAGAATTCCTCATTCTGGCCCCATTTCCAATATGGTAGTTTAAAGGGTGAGCAATAACTTTTAGTATTAAGGGTTCTTTCTAGTCTTTCCAGCCAGCACTTAAGAAAAACAACAAAGCAAAACAAACCAAACAATCCCATGTCTGCCTTATCAAGGCAGAAAGAAATTTAACCAAGAACACTGGAGAGAGTACATATTAAATCATCAATCCAAGAGCAGCAAGTGCTCATTAGTGCATTAACTGAACCAACTAAAAAATGCTACCGAGGCATGTAATTTCTTGCGTGCTGCCTTCATGGGCCAGCAGTGTAGAAAGATCACTTACAGAACCCAGGTACTATCAGGTCCATAGCATTTGATTACTGCTTTGTTCAGCACAACCAACACCAGTACTCGCTCAGTTACAGCATTAAATCATCAACAATGAAAATATGTGGACTAGGCAACACAACGATGCACAAGTGCAGCACCTGGAAGAGATCCCATCTTTAGGCAACACACTATTGTAGGAAAAGCCCGTGGTGAAGTCTCTAAGCTCTCATCATTCTTTCTGGAGATCATGTAGTGAAATGCAGGAATAGGGTTGACACAAACTACTGCTAGCAATGTATCACAAATCTGTCTGAACCATCCACATGCTTCCAACACCTGGTTTAAAATAGGAATCCTTTGCAGTTCCTAAACTCAGATGTTTCTAAAATTATCCACCACTCCCAACAGTTTAAATAGGTTAATTATGGATACAGAGGAAGAATTCTTACAATATTGTATTGCATTACAGGCCATAATAAATATTCTAACACTCATCACAGCAGTTCACTGATAGAGAAGTCTTTGAGTGCTATGTGCTCTATGCCACAAGCAAAAGGCAACCATTCACAGTAGTGCTTGCTCCTGTGGTGGTTCAGCAATTCCCCACCCTCCCACACTTTTAAATAACCGAGGCTAGGACTCAGTCAGCTGGAAGTTAAGGAATGAAGCTTTATATTTACAGCTATGCACAATATACAAGCAGATATTTACAGTATATAACAGATATATACAGTGAAAAGGTAATAAAGAAACACCACACCCCTCCCGGAAATCAAAATCCCTAAGAGGGGTAACCAACCACCCCTACCACCTTCCCCCAATCTAATCTCACCATCTGTTTTATGCAGCAAATAGGTGAAGGCAGATTGGCCAGGAGGATTAGCAGCAGGAAAGAAGTTAGTGAAATTATTCAGATTCAGCTAGGAAAGGCAGGGAGAAAGAGCCATGCAAGAGCAGCCACAGCCCAAAGCAGTCTGACCTATGTTTGGGTTACAGCTCTTAATTTTTTTCCCTTCTCAGTAAAGCTGTGAGTGAAGCAGCATCATCAGTGTTTTCCTTTCTCAGCCTATAGTCTAACTCCTCATTCAAAGCCTCCAATTACTTCAAACCAGTACAGCTCCAAAGCATCCCTGCCATATTTTAGGCTCTTGAATCTTTGCACCAAGGAGATTCATAACCCAAGTACCAAATGTGACTGCACATCCTAGGCACAAAATCTTCCAAGGTTTTCCTCTTCAATTACCTATTTTCATACTCTTCCATTACACCAGTCCAAACACCCACGTTCTTGCCCAGTGCAGAAGCTGAGTACTTGTTTATGAGGACTGAAGGGCAAAAACAGAAAAGTTCCCCAGAGGAGGAGTAAATGTGCAGGATTTTAGCAACAATACTACAGAAATAAAGGATGCCATTACAAAAACTATAACTTACACATTTTGTAGCTTTAACAACATATGCTCTTTTTTTCCTGCAAGCTAAAAGAGATTAGCTAGAAAATGGGTGCAGACAGTAATTTGCCAGTCTTATGTTAGGAGTAAAAATGCAGGACTGCTGAATGTGCCTGTCCAGTAAGGAGCTTGACACGTTCAATATTCCTAACCTTGCTTGTGCACTGAGAGAGCACTTGAAGATCTGGAGAGCTCTATTAAAAACACTGTCATAAGACATTTCAGTCTTATTCTGCCTGGCAGAAAACAAACCATGGTCTCAGAGTAATTATCTCCATATATGCGAACATACATGCTTTCATTAGCTGGAACACAATCCAACATTCAGTCTATTGCAATTTTTTTCAATCTTGCACAAAGGAAAACTTTTTACTTTTGTATTGCATGAGAGGTGTTCAAGATTAAAAAATATCTAATTAACATTTGCTGTAGATATCACCAAGGCTGAGGAGAGAAGCACAACAAATCAGATTTTTAAATTATGGCACCTGAGATTAAAACAACAACAACAACAAAAAAAAATCAAAATTAGCATTTAGCATTCAGGTCTCCTGTTAATGCACAGTAAATACTTCCCTGGAGTAATGTTGTGTAGGTGAACATATAAACACAAGAATGAAAAATTAAAGTGAGTATGCATTGTATAGGTTCCTGTGTGCAGCATTGCCACAGTGGTTAAATTGCTGTTACTGAAGATAACTAAAAATTAGACCAGCAGAGAACATGACAGTTACCCTCTTTATATTGAAAGCCATGTTTCTCAGCTATGTGAATGTAACAAGGATGTAGACAAAGTTAAAATACTAACAAAGCTAGCAAAAGTGGTCTGTATTGGAGTATGAAATCCTTTGGTAAAGAGGGACTCAATAAAACCTCAGAACCTGTCCTTAGGCATATCAAGGACAAGGGGGTCATTAGGAGATGTCAACATGGTTTTACCAAGAGAAAGTCATGTTTGACCAACCTGATAGCCTTTTATGAGGACATGACCAAGGTGTCTAGTTGATGGTAGAGCAATGGATGTGATTTATTTTGATTTCAGTAAAGCATTTGACACTTTCCACAGCATCCTTCTGGCTAAACTGAGGCAGTGTGGTCTGAATGATCAGATAGTGAGGTGGATTAGGAACTGGTTGAAGGAAAGAAGTCAGAGAGTTGTGGTCAATGGGACAGATTCTAGCTGGAGGCCTGTAACTAGTAGAGTCCCACGAGCTCACTATATTCATCAATGACCTTGATGAGGGCATGGAGTGCATTGTAAGCAAGTTTGCTGATGACACAAAACTGGGTGGAGCGGCTGCCACACCAGAAGCCTGTGCTGCCATTCAGTGAGACTTAGACAGGTTGGAGGGTTGGGTGGGTAGAATTGTAATGAAATTCAACAAGGGCAAATGTAGAGTCTTGCACCCAGGAAAGTACAATGCCAGGTATCAGTACAGGTTGAGGACTAACCTCTTGGAAGTCAACTAAGGAGAAAAGGATCTGGGAGTCCTAGTGGGTGGAGATTGACCATGAGCTAGCAGTGCACTCTTGTGGCCAAGAGGGCTAACGTCATTCTGGGGTGTATTAAAAGAGGTGTAGCCAGTAGGTCTAGAGAGGTTCTCCTCCCCCTCTACTCTGCCCTGGTGAGGCCACATCTGGAGTATTGTTTCCAGTTCTAAGGCATCAAACTGCTTGAAAGAGTCCAGTGCAGAGCCACAAAGATGATTAAGTGAATGGAATATCTCTCTCATGAGAGGAGACAGAGGTGACCTCATTCATAATTATAAATATGTAAAGGGTGAGTGCCAGGAGGAGGGAGCTAGGCTCTGCTTGGTGACGCCCAATGACAGGACAAGGGGTAGAAGCTGAGGCACAGAAAGTTTCACATAAACATGAAGCAGACTTTTTTCCACTGTGAAGGTGAAGAACACTGGAACAGGCTGCCCAAGCGGGTTGTGGAGTCTCCCTCTCTGGAGATATTCAAAACCTGCCTGGATGCATTCCTATGTGATCTGGTACAGGTGACCCTGCTCTGCAGAAGAGTTGAACTGGATGATCTTTTGATATCCCTTTGAGTCCCTGACATTCTGTTTGAAAACCATCTAACTGGAAACATCATTAGTACAGGTAGGCGTTTCAGACTGAAGTACAACAATGAATACAGGTAGGATCTTAATCACTTCCAAAAAAACATCAACTTGAGCCGATAATCCTCAACCTTATTCTACAAGGAGAGAAAAACTATTTTAAGAAAAAAGGAGGGATAATTGAAGACTGTTTCAGAAATGCTACAGTCCTCAGCTAGCAGGAGCTTTCGTAAGATGCATGCTCCATAGATTCATAGACTGCAAATAAAGGAGTATTAGAAAACTTAACGATGGCATCTTCTGCAATATGAAGCCAACTCTGCTTTCAGAAACAACCTTTCTGCTTTACTAGTAATGTTAATACTCTGTTCTCCAAGCTCAGTCAGGGAATTCAAGCTACTACATTCCACTGTACCTCCTTTGTATGTGCATATAAACAATGCTGTGCCTGCAACTGCTACATGTATATAATGCTGAATTCAGGCTTGGTGCATTTGAACACAAGCCAAATGCATGCCTGGAAACACTTCTCTGGTGTCCTTCCCTATACACTCTCCAATGTCTCTGAAAGAAGACCTCTGAACTACCAGCACCAAAAGTAAGAAAAAGCAAAAGTATGATGATTGGAAAAAAAAGTTACAACAGCAAGAGAAATTTTCAAAGCCATTCAAGAAAAGAAAATACAATTTATATAACTAAATGCAAATATTGCAGCTCAAATAAACCTAGATTCCTTACATATCAAACCACCGTGAGTGGCAGGTGTAATTCCTGAGAACCAGATGTATGCCCCAATTGTTTTCCATTTCTGAAATCAATCTCTGTTGTTTTGACAGCTAAACTCTGGAAAAAAATGTTATTTTTATCTGGAGCCCCCAACACAAGAAGGATGTGGAAATGGAGCATGTCCAGAGGAGGGCCACAAAGATGTTCAGAGAGCTGGAGCACCTCTGCTATGAGGACGGGCTATGAGAGTTGGGGCTTTTCAGCTTGGAGAAGAGAAGGCTTCAAGGAGACCTTCCAATATCTGATGGGGGCCTACAGGAGGGCTGGGGAGGGACTATTCAAAAGGTCTTGTTATGACAGGACAAGGGGTAATGGGTTTAAGCTGCCAGAGGGGAGATTTAAATGGGATGTTAGGAGGAAGCTCTTTACAGTGAGGGTGGTGAGACACTGGAACGGGTTGCCCAGGAAAGGCCAGGTTGGATGAGGCCTTGAGTGACCTGTTCTAGTAGGAAGTGTCCCTGCCTACAGCAGAGGGTTGGAACTGGATGATCGTTGAGATCTCTTCCAACCTAAACCATTCTATGATTCTATTGCACTTTCAAGGTTCCAAAGTTTTACTGAAATATAATCATGAAATATCAACTTCTGTTTGAACAGGCCAAACTGTCTGGAGCTTCCATTTATCTACAATAAGAGATCACAATCATTTCTGAAAAGCTGTTTACCTAAGCACTGAAACTAGTATTTTAAAAAGCTACTTAGCTAAACAGCCTGGGAGACAATCAGTAGAACCAGTGGTGAGGGCTAAAGGAGGCCACTTTTCACTATATCCATGCTTTCCATCTTATCCACTGCATATTCTCAGGAGACACTAAGCACCTAAGTCCAGTATTAGAACTATATGCCCAGTACGAAGGCCCCAGAGAAGCAAGATAAAAAAAAAAAAAACCCACACAAAATAAACTCTAGAAGCTGCTAAGCAATACTCTTAAGCAAATTAGACCAAANGTACACACTGGATTGCAAATGCATAACCAAGGAAACTATTATTCCCACTCCCTGGGACTCACATGACACTGCACCCAGAATTGTGTCCTATTTTGAATTCCCCACTACCAGACATACTGACAAACTGGAGTGAGCCCAGCACACAGCCACCAAGATGGTGACCAGACCAGAGTAGAAGCAGAGGTGAGTATCTTGGATTTGTTTGGTATGGAAGAAGGCTGAAGGTGGGGACTCTGTTGCTCTCTACAACTATGTAACGATAGGATATAGAGAGACAAAGTCAGGCTATTCTTAGAAGTACACAGTGATAAAACAAGACACCACAGACAACCTCTAAAAGGGCAATTTTGATCTGATATAGGAAAAAAATTCAGAAGGAAAACTAAACATGGGAACAGAGGTCCAGAGAAGTAGTGAAATCTCCATCCTAAGAGATTTTTAAATGCCAACTGGTCCACACCTTTAGCAACCAAAGACTATTCCAAATTCTAGCAGGACTTCAGATGACCTCCAAAAACTCCATGCAATAAAGATTTTTCTACGAACCCCTATTATCTTGTTAAAAGGCAGAAGATCCTTTCTTAGCCTCAATGCCAAGTTCCCTCTAAATTCCTATGGCCTAAAAACCTAAAATGATAACTATTAATGACAGATACTCACCACCATATTGTAGGCATCAGGAACTTCAATTTCAAACTGAAACTTTCCACCTTGGTAATAGCCCTCATCTAGAAAAGAAAAATAACAACATTAAACAAGAGACACATAGAATATGAAATATCTGTCAGTGCAAAGATTAAAATAATGGCACAGAACTATCATCAAATATTTAACCTAGTTATACCATAACATTAGCTGCTCCTAGTCCAAAGAGCATGTCAATATAGTGTCTTCCTCCACCTCCAAAACCTTTCCAGCCGAAACTGCAAGTCAGAAAATCAATGTTCCCAAAGTGACCCTGGAAAAGACATCTTCCTGATCAGAGCACAAGGTGATACCAAACTAGAAGAACCTTTAAGCTTCTCATGTTTGTAGGAATGAAGTCCTGCCACCCATCAGCCATATGAAATGCCATACCACAACACCAACCATTGGAATGAGACAGATACATCCTTCACTTCGCAAATGCATACCAAATTCTGCTCTTAGATCTAGTGCATCTTCCCAGACTCATGCTAGCAATCACATAATTGTAAGCAGTATGAATAATGGTATGCAAGAACATATGGTATGCTTCTGAGTGTACTACAATAAAAGAGCAAACTTGTTATTCTATTGTAATTATCTTAGGATGATGTAACAGTTAGAAAAATCTGCCTGCTAACCTCAGACTCAATACCAAATTATTAGAATAGCTAAATTTTAAAATATAAAATCTGAAAATATCTAGTTGCATTTAACCAGAGATAACATAACAGGATAATAGGCAGTCTTCAGCTCCTGATATGGTTGTGCTTGGAAGATGAAATGCTTGTAAGCTTTCTAAAGCATGTGTCTGTCTAGCATTGCAATTATTTAGTGGGGTTTTTTTTCCACAGAGAAACAAAGTACCCAGCCCACACTGGGGATTTGGGACACCTCTGGAATGCTCAGGGTCAAACCACTTCAAGTATTCTCTCTATTACACAGTCCAGCCACAGTGAAGGCCTGAAGGTCAGGAAGGCTGGTTATCATCATATGACAGTACTTTAAAAATATCAAAATCAACATTGCAAAGTAAAGTTCTGTGAAGCAATCCACAGTTTACAGAACAATTAAAACCAGTTTTATTATTACATAGCTTATTCTAAACCACCAAAAAAATCCAGCTCCTCTACCACAGGTCATAAAAATCTTCATTCAGTGTGGTATCTTTTGAACCTGCTGCCTTCCCAGTCCTCCACACAGATATAGCACAGCCTTCATTTTCTCCTACCAACACACTACATCCATTTGCTTAGGTTTCACTCCACTCCATAATCTCCAACACTGTCACCACAAGCCGGTAGCTTCTACAGTGTAACAGCCACAGTCACAAAGAGAGCAGCCAGCTCCTCCTCTTTGTTGTATCTCATTAGCTGACTCACTGAAGAGGATACCACCCTGTTAAATAACAGACCCTCAGTGGCAGGGGAAAGTGAGCCAGCAACACCTGCAGCTGCCTCCACACTGAACTGTGCAGTGCAAAGCTGCAAGCTTTAGCACTGCAAATCTCACTTTAATAACCTGTCCAGAACAGGCACACTTCAAATACATTCCCCGTTCCCACTCCAACTCAGTTCTGAACTATGATTTATTAAGCGGTCTTCCCAGACACATAATGGTTCATCAGAAAGTAAATCCAAATGCACTGATTTTTATGGGAAGAAAAGATAAAAGCATTTCTCTTTCACTTTCAAACACAGTAAAATAAGGCATTTCAAAAGAATGATATGTAAAATGTGAGTTACACCAATATCCTTTTGAAGAAACTGCTCCCTGCCGAATGTGTGGGACACTCAAAGCAAGACACTGCTTCAGGAAGGAATGATTAAGGAAATAGATAAGATTTTTCTGTCTCAGTGGACAATGCTGCTCACTTTCTCTGCTGTCTGAAGCTTCTTCTTCCTTTTGTCACCTGAAACAATCATCCTGTCATTAAAAATATCCTTATGCCACTACTTTCTTCTGGTTTTACTACCTGTACCTTACTGGATCAAAAAAGAGGAAAAATAAGGACAGAAATGATTCAAACATGGTAAGAGTCCTGCCTACTGCACTAACATTTGGAGAACAAAATTGGAAGCTGAGGCTAAAACATGGCAATTACCTCAGGGGGAAATAATCAAATAAATTAATAAATAAAAATGTAAGTTTAAGTAGCTGGCACACAAAGAAAACTAGAGGAATATATAGAGTCAGTGCCATTTCTCTGCAACTCCCAGACAGCTGGGGCTAGTTTGGGATTAGTGTGATTATTTTAGAGGCCCATTCTCCACAGAATTAACAACAAGCCTGTTCTCTGTTTTACATACCATAGAACAGCAAATGTTGGTAAGCATGTTTGAGCATTTAAATACTGCCGACTATCAAAGTACATCCTTTGTGGCCTGTCTTAATTAAAGTGAAAAAATAATTTAGTATTTTCACAGCATTTTTAGCCAACGTAGCTTAAAAATGCAAACTACAATTCAGAGTCAGGTTGTTGATAGTGAAACTTGAAAACAAAGTGGGAAAGATGATTGCTTTATTGATAGGGCTTGAAGACAAATTTAAGCAGTAGGAGGAAAACTAGAGCTCAGACACAGTCCCTTTTGCAAAAATCTTGTCAGCAGCCAACTTCCTAAGTTACATGCTAAAGCTATTTTCTTTGACTCTCTTATTTATAGCACTTTCCTCACCATGAGCTTTGCCAGAATTTCAGTTTTTCCCACCACTGTTACATGCTTTAAAAATTGAGGGTCTTTGCCCTTGTCTGTATTCACATTGTGTGATACAGGGGAAGAAACCACCATGTGGAAGAAAATCTCTACTGGCTCAAGACGCTATAAGATTAATTCATTGTGAAGGCTTATCTTGTTAATGCATTGCAAGATTTCTGGCTGGGAGCTGAGGCTCTCCAGAGACAGGAGTGTTTAATATACATTTGAGTGATTGACAATGAGCAGCTTTATTGCTGTTCAGTTAAAAGATTTACAAATATACAGGGAGAACTGTAAAAAAATGGAAAAGAGATGTTTCACTCATCTGATTTGGTAAACATGTCCTTGCAGAATCTGTAGGGTGCCAAGTATATTTTTTGGATCAATTGTAGCACAGACTGATAACAAGATAAACCTGAAACAAAATGAGTAGCAGTAGTGCAAGACAACGAGTTGTTTGAGGGAAACTCAATCATGTAGTAAGCATGTGGAAGTGACCTGCAGTGTGAAGTGCAAGGTCTACCACTTGCACGCAGAGAGTGGTGATCAAGGGCACAATGTCCACCTGGAGAGCAGTGACAAGTGGCCTCCCTCAGGGGTCAGTGCTGGGCCGAGTGATGCTTAACATCTTTGTCAGTGACATGGACAGAGGAATCGAGTGCACCCTCAGCAAGTTTGCAGATGACACCAAGCTGTGTAGCACAGTCAACTTGCTAGACCATGTTGGATGAGACTTTTAGCAACCTGTTCTAGTGGTAGGTGTCCCTGCCTATGGCAGGGGGTTGGAACTGGATGACCTTTGAGGTCTCCTCCAACCTAAACCATTCTATCATTCTATAAAGTGCTCCAAGTCTTCCAGAGAATTCTCAGTCTTACAAGTAATTCTGTAATTAATACATAATGAATCTCTTGTGGTCTCTGGAGGTGTTAATAAACAGTTAGAAAGTGCTTGATCTAACGTAAAACTGTTTTGCAGAAAAAAAAGTATTCTTTCACCATCTAGTCCTATTGCTTCTGCTGATATTGGTGATAATCTAACCCCTCTGAACACCACTGCATCTGAGTAATCCTGCAGGAAACTCTGCACTCATTGTGAGAAAGGATTCTCCCCCTTCAGCTGTCTTCACCTTGTCTGATTTCATCCTGCACATGGACACTGGGAGTTTCTGCTGTGGCTGGGATGAAGTGAGTCTATCCTGAGCTAGGTCTGCAGGGTGAGCAAGAGCAGAGAAAGCAAAGAACAACTGTTCAGCTTTCCCCCTGCCACCTTGACCCTCTCTTAAGCAAAGTCAAAGTGATTTTGCTGTCTGTGTTTGGAGTTAAGGGCTTACCTTATTGCTTCTGCACACCACAGAGTCTCTGAACCTGGTGTTTTCAGTATGCAAAGATATGTGGAGAGTGGTTTTTCTCTTGCTGCTTGACTGGCATGAATCTGACAGTCTTTTGGCAAGCTCTCTTCCCTTGGCACTGTTCTTGGATGCATCTTTTGGACAACTGTATTACAGTGAGCATTCATCAAATCTGAAGATTTTTTTTTTTACATTAGGCACATGTAGACACATTCATCAACAGGCACCTATTTCACATTAGTGGGACAGAATACAAAAAGCTGCTGCATGCTTTGCTCCAAGTCCAGAAAAATCAAGGAATTACTGAAATTAAGCCAAGGAAAAAAAACCTTCTGCTCTTGGATTCCCTGGACAACCTTATCAGAGTTGGTGTTCCTCCTTTACCAGGCTGAATCAGCAGCAGGCTTCTTCCTGTGCAAGCATAGGCTAGCATTTCATGCGATTGCTTACATTGGGAAGCGATAGTTGGAAATACTGAGGTGTTGTGAGAGTTGGTTAAAAAGTCAATATAGTGAGTTACGGTGAAAGATGAAGTGCAGTTAACTGTGTCCCGTAGGGTAATCTGGTGAGCTTTTTGAACTTTCAAGAGGTATTGGACCATTTCCCTAATTTTCTAGATTGTGCTATTAGATATCCACTCATGGTGAACTGCAGAAAGCTGTAATGTAAAGGAATAAGAACTTCTCAGGACAAGTAACTTTATGTGAAATAAGCAGTCACTCTTACTGAGACTTTCTACAATTTGAAATTAAATTTCTAACTCACTGTGACCAGAATAATTCTGTAACATTAAATACTTACTAAGAAAGGTTACTGCAAGAAGCAGAGAGGAGGAGAGCTGAAAGTATTTAACGATAAAACTTTTCTTATTTGAAGTAGTCCTTTTTTTGAGAACAATAAAGACATTTCCTTCGCTGTCCTTTAAAGGCCAGTCACATTTGAATAAATGCATAAAACAAAGCACCCAAAACTAGAGTTTCTCAGTAACATGGCTAGAACACTGCAGAAGGCATTCCTAGAGTTAAACATCTTCAGTGTGTTGGTTTGAGCTAATTGGAGAATTTGAGTGAGAAATTAGACTATTGGCTGAGAGAAAGTTAAACATACCGTGTCACTTCACCGAGTTTCACTGAGACAGAGAAAAAAAAATTGTTTTGAGAAATGTTCTCAAAACATAAGATAGGCAGTGTGCTTGCAGAGGGCCAGTCTGGCTTGGGTCTGTGCTGGCTCCGGCAGCTTTTTCCCTTTGTCTCTCTGCCTTTGAACTAATTCAGAGTTAAATCACTAAAACAACTAATTTCTGCTCCTATTACTAATCTTCCTGATCTCCAGCTTATCTGCAGCATCATCAAGTGGTGAGATAAAGCTGGGGGAAAGGGGGAAAGGTGGTAGGGGGGTTTGGTTGTCCTCTCTTGGGGATTTTGGTCTCCAGGAGGGGTGTGGTGTGTATTACCCTTTTTACTGTATATTTCTGTAAATATCTGTTATATCTTGTAAATATTTGCTTGTATATTTGCATTGCTGTGAATATAAAGCTTCATTTATTAACTTCCAGTGTGTTTTTCTGAGTGTTAGCCGGGGTTTAAAAAGGTGTGGGGGGGGCAGGTCACTGCAAACCCACTACATTCAGTCAGCATCTCAAGATACTGACAGCTGACTGCTTTCAGAAATTGCCTTGATGTAGGATTCCTTATAAAATGTAAATGTGGTTACAGAAGTCCAGCTGTAACATTAATCAGAACATACAGAGAACTTAAACATAAAATATGAACATCAAATAATTAGTACTCCTTTATCCAGTCAGAGAAAGGTGCAATCTCTCTAACTGCGGATAAGCAAAGCTCACACCTTAAGTACTGAGGCAGGAAGAGCCTCTCTACTGTGCAGACTACCAACCCTCACTTACCTACACTTACTAGACCAGCCCTAGCAGTGAGAACTGCAGGGCAGCACCAGACATGCACTGAGACTAGTTTTTGTTACACAATTGGAAAGCAGCAGAGGTATTTCCAAAGCACTCCCTTAAGAGCCAGATTTATGACCAGGATTTCTAGAAGTAATTCACCTCCTCAGTATGAGACAGTTCCTGGCAGGAGGAGGAAAACTGGACAGTCCTGAGGAAGCAGAAGATTCATGTAATATTGTTTAGACACTATAAAAATAGTTTGCTCAAGCAAAGATTTTCAGCTTATTTGAGCAAGAAAAATTATCTGACAACCACTTAACTTCCTCTTTGCTGTCTCAGAGAAAACTAAGATTTAACATACTTTAAAGAAAATCCTCAATAACAAAGGGAATGAGAGAGCTAAAAAGATTTTCTTGGGATGTGTTGCATTCTGCCTTTTGAGAGCTGTGCTGATCACAGGATTCTGTACCTGAATTACACACAGCTGAAAATAGATGTTTACTTCTATCAAACTGCAACTGCAGAGACTTCAGCTGTGCCACTATATTTAGCTTAACAAAATGTTAATTAAGATCATCTCATTCCCAAGACCATTTCAGCAATTAAGCTAGCACAAAGCCCATGCTCTGCACTCAATGACTGTCTTCTTACTGCAACACAGACTGAAAAATGACTGTATTCAGACCTTAGAATTAGTATGAGGAAACAATCGCTGCTTCAATTCAAGATGCCCCTAACCACACAGTGACAACCCTGTAAAAATAATTCACTCCTAAAATATAACGAAGCATCATATAAACTGAAGGACATTTGGTGCAAGCAGACTAACACTCTCCAAGCAAATGTGAATATATCTTATGCACAGAATGAGAGGTTAAAAGTTCTGGAAGAACGCTTGCATTTATTTTTTATTACACTGACTAGGGCAGCCTTACTCAGTTTTCCATCACAAAAAGCAGTCGCATGAATGGCCATCTTAACAAAGACCACCCAAGACTCCTACTGCCAAGGAAGTGCTAATTGATTTTGCGTAATAAGCAGCAACAGTGACATCTAGTGCCCATTTGACTTCAAGATCCTGAATTCTATCATCCTGTTCAGCGTAAACCACTATTTTTATTTGTAAGACATCAGGATGTTTGCAATACTCTATCTGAATTCTGTCATCAGTAAGCATCTACAGCAACTGTGCATCTAAAAGAATTAGTTGTCAGGGAGACACTGATCCCAGCACATCTTATCTTGTAGAGTAGGGTTATAGGTTGGACTTGGTGATCCTGCGGATCTTTTACCACCTGGATGTTTCTGTGATTCTGTGATCTAACTCAAATAATTCAGTGTACTTCACATGTCAATCTTCTGAATAACTGCAGAGCTTCAAAAGGTAACATAGAGCAAAAATACAAAGTGTATGCGAAGTTTAAATAAATAATCTTCCATGCCAATTCCTCTATAAAACACAACTTTCTATTCTAAAAAATGGAAAGCAATGCTACAAACTCTAATTTCAGATAGCTATTAAGAAACTTAGGTGTAAATATCAAATTCCAAAAAGGCTTTTTAGTTGCTCAGCATGCCAGCAGAAACTTCAGTGTACTTAAATTGTACAAATAATAAAAGATACAATTTCCACATAATTAAATACTCACAGACTTCAGACACATCTACATTTGAAGCTTTCCAGCAGTGTTATATATCATTCATCTCTTCATATCTGCATAATCGAGCTATCAGTTGGAAATAACTCTCACCACACAGAGCTGCTGTACAGTAATTTCTCTAGGAACAGCTGAAGATTTTTCTCAGCAAATAAAACAAGATGATTTGCAATTGGTTGAGAGAAAAAGTTTTCAAAGTGAGCAAACAAGATGAATATTTCCTAAACCAACTCAATTTTGGTGGCCTTTTTATTGGAATCTAGTTCTCAAATCCAGCCCAGTTTCTCCACTGCTTCTGTAAAACAATCACTGTATTCCAACAATCTTTATTTGATTGGAAGGCTTATTCAATTCTTAAATAAACTCTTGGAGTTCCACTTCCTAAGCACCAGCACACACAGAAATAAAAAGTAATATGTTTTTTTAAATTACCTGGGATTACAGTTAGCTGAAAGTAATGAAGCTTGTTTGGATCAGAAAAATTCACTTTACATGTACCTGTGAAGCAAAAGAATAATTTCCATCAGATAATTTGGTTTGTTGTTGTTGTGGTTTTATTTTTCTTCCCACTGTTAGGAAAGCAATTATATTACTTTTCATACTGTCCAAATTCACTCCCCTACCTTCTAGTCATGTGATTTCCTCCTATGCTTTGTCTCTAAGCACTTCCTACAGTTACAGGTCACCTGTAGTAATGGAACTTCACTTCTTTGAGCTTTGAAGAAGCCTACTTCCTTTGAGTAACTGTCTCAAAGACCTTGCAATGCTGAATGACTTGTCCTTCTGCATAGGCAGTTAAGATGACAGCATGTAGAATGAGCATCCTTTCCATACACACCTTTCTTAACGTGCGCAAATGTATATTTTAACATTTGATCATAGACTGCAGTCTGCAAGAAGTCATGCCACCATGGCCCTGTGCTGACAAAGGATTATACCTTGCAGGTATAATGAAAGACAAACTTTACTGAAAGCTTCGTCCAAAAGCCAGTTATGCCTCCATTCAGTTGTCAGGATGAACAAGTTTCTTCTGAGTAACCAACTACATGCATCAACAGCAAAAATTAGTGTTTGCTTTGTAATGCTGTTCCAGAAGTCTTTATTCTCAGACATTTAAGAACAGACAGGAGAACACAAGTGGGGGAAAAAAAAAAGATAAAACATCAATCTCATTAAACTGGTCAGTAGTTTCAGTTCTACATCCGCAAATTCACAGAATATCAGCCTTTTGTTTGCATCTGATGACACAAACCAAGTTGCACAAAACTGGCCTTTCTTGACTGTGACAGAGACAAGCTGTCAAAATGGCACTAGAAGATGTGTATATCCACAGATATTAACATATCCACATCTGCAGCCTTTACCTTCTTAATCCGTTGAGCTGGCTGTTCTTTTCCTGTAGTCAAGAAGCTAAACTTCTGAGACACAGTGCCTATTTGCCTGTGTAACTAAGAGCTGTACACAAACCCTAGTAATGCATTCATGTTGCATTAACTACAAAGAGTCTGAACAAAGTTTAACAGAAGTTAAAATAACCATAAGTCTCTACAACTGCTTTAACAAAAGATATGGCTGTAGAAAGAAAATCTTAAATAATGCCTCTTTCTGCTCTCTTTTTACAGCTTCTGTTCTGTATTTTTTCCCTTTGGAATTCATCCCATCAGCCAGCCTGGACACTTAAAAACCTGACTTTTGAGATCTGAGCACTGATCTGGATTTAGAATCATTAGCATATAGAAGATGCTTATCAGAAGCAGTACCCAAAAACATAACCTGGAGAGGAAAAAAAATATGGCCAAAGATTTCCTTAAATAGGTAAAGACCAGAAACACATCAAGCTACCTGTCAGCATAGTCAGAGAGAATATTCACTGCTTTTCCTTGCAGGATAAGCAGACGGACAAGACAGCATGACTGCACAGCACGGTAGTAGCTTGCATGTATGCTCTGCCTGCTCCAAGCAGTTCTACCACTCTCCCTGCAGGATAAACATCTTACATTGCTCTGAAACAGGAATGCGCACCATGGGAAGTTATATAGAGCAAGCATTGGTCTCCAAATGTATCTCTGAGCTTACCAGACAATCACTTGTGCTTGCCTGTATTCCAATATTTCAAGGCAGAATGATGCTGTTCTGCTCAGTGCTTGAAGGGAAAGAGAAAACTCAGCAACAACTCAGCTTCACTGCCAATACTGACCCTTAGCAACATAGATCAGTAACAACTTTTCTCCCCTCTGTAAAACGGCTTTATGTTCTCCTGTCCATAACAGAACTAGGCTTTCTTACAGTAACAGAAAACAGATCTAACTATGTATTCTCAGTTAAGCAGCAACAAGCAATTTCACAATTCACATACACAGAGATAACAGATTTCAGTTTGCATGTGAAATTAAAAAGCACTAGATTGGCTTAATATGTTTCCTGAGAATGAAGCTGTTTTCTGTGCCATTAAATGAGAATCTGTTTTGAAATGGGCAGAATGAAGAAAAACCAACCAAACAAAAACATTTAAAAAAAAAACAACAGCAAACCAGGAACAAGGCAATCAATTAACTTGACAGTTTCAGTTATCTTTTAGATGTTTCATGAGAGGGAAGCTACCACTCTATAAGCACTCAAATTCTGGACCCAAATGATCTACAATGCTTCCCAAAAGACACTAATAATGGCCCACCTCTCTATGATCCTTTAAAGGGGAGCAACAAAGAAAAACCAGTTCGAGCCTGAGCAGTGGCGTTTTGCACAGTTTCCCCTAAAGTTAAATATCATTAGCACTCATACTTCAGTCAAAACATCTAGTTCAATAATCCTTTAGCCTTTAAAATTCATGCTGTTAAATGCTATACTTACAAGGTAAATTAGCTTCAAGTTCTGCAACCTCTGTTGAAAGAAAAGAAAATAAAACTGTTATTTATGGAAGCAAAAGCCATTCTTGAAGACCAAATTGGCAATTCTAATTTAAACCATCCTGTAAATCATATTTTACTTAAAAATATAACTCCACTGCAAGGAAGTTTTACCTTGAAATTCCTCTTTAAGCCATGGAATTCATTATTAAAAATGCTCATTTATCATATAGAGAAGGCAAATGCATCCTGTGATTAGGAGGTTCAGCTCTGTCAAGACTGAAGCATTAAGGCTTCTAATATACAGACCATTGGCATTTCAAAAGGTGGCATTATCCAAACTTGCTTACATAAGGCACTAAAATACAGAGCCACAATTCCAGAGGGCAGAAATTCCTCAAGGATCCAAGTGTGAGTCCAATGATGAAAACAAGCACAGGAGTTTCACAGCCTGCACAAGCATCACCGCTCTTCAGCATCTACTGCCAACGTTCTTCTGCCATCAGCTACAGATGGCCAAGGTTATACACTGCTTTTGTAGGGAAGCCTTCAGGCATGATACCATGTCCTGCACTCTTGAAACCAGCTACTAAAATCCTAATCCTAAGGGCACCATCATACTAGCTGTGGTCCCACCTGCAGAAACCAGCATTAGGAGCACCAAACAAGAGTGAAAGACGAACTTCCCATTTCAAGCACCTGGCACAGCAACATGCACTGGTCAGTGATAAAATACACATCTACTAAGCAACTCCCCCCAGACCACCACAATGCTGAACAAACTGAGCAGTATGAAGAATTTTTTGCTCCTGTGCTCGCTGGCTATTTCCTCCTCAGAGTGCAGGTTGCTACAGACAGGCACTTTCATTCAATTGTAATTTCTATTCATTATACTGCCCATGAATAAAACTTAGAAGCTATTCAAAACAAAAGTAACCCAATACAAGTTACACAGCTCCTAGGAAGAGAAGTTTATCCCTAAACCCTTTGTCTGCTGTGCTACTCTCTCTTGAAGACCCCCTGCTTTCTCCTGCTTTTACTTACTTTGTTGAAGTCTTACTTTCAACTACCTATATTTCACAGAAGAGTGAATGAGGTACACCAAGGTATTTCCTCCTTCTAAAGTTCTAGGAAACCTGACATTTTTGCATTTCCTGCAGTCCTTTTCCCACCACTTGGTTTCCAGCTTCACTTTCTGGTCTCCACAGACCTAGCTCACTTCTTTGGGCTAACAACATGTAAACAGATATCAGCACCAACTCTCAAAAATATACATCTGAAGAAAACTAATTCAATTTAGGATACAGATGGTGATTTCTTGGCACAGAATTGAAACCAGTCTGATCACAACTCACTAGTTCTCCAGAACTTTTCTTGCACCCTTGATTACCAAACCTGTCTGGTCACTGCAACATGCATGATATTTATTTGACTCATATTTACCTAACAAGTTCACAACTGCTCTCTACAGACACTCACTCCACACCACTACAGCAAGCACAGCTGATTCAACCAAAATTGTGCAGTGAAGAACACACTATACTAGGACTATACTTTTGCTAAAAGTTTTTGAAAAGCGTTGTCTTTATAATACAGAAAAAATGTAACTTCATTTACAGTAAGACAAGAAATAACCAACTTCTGAAGGCTGCAGCTACAAAACCCCATAAGAGTACACCCCCACCCATTTCATTCTAAGCTCACCAGCCTTTCATATTGGAAGGCATTATTAATCTTCTCTGGAGGGTAAAGCTTAGGACCTGGCTCTTATTTTAAGGTGTTGACTGCTTCCCTTATTGCTTTCTGTGCTTGTGCATTATTCAGCTTAATGAATTTTATCCATCTCTTGCTTCGGTTCCAAGAAAAGGGCACTGGGGAATAGAAGTGCCAAAGGACACAGTGCATTCACACCCAGCAATGCATGGCTGCAGCAGGTCTGCTGAGCTGGGGCCTCACTTCCACATCCTGCAAAGCTCAGTAAAACATTTACTCATCACTGCAATTCCTTTGAAGTACGAAAGATGATTCACACTTCTGTTTCCTTTTGTCTTGGCACAACACCAAGTGGGTTTTCCTGTGAAAACATGAAAACGAAAGTGCTCACACCTATAAGCGGGGTGCTCTTTCCTTGAAGGTGTGCAAATGTGGGAAGACTACTGTAGCTAATTCACATGAAAGTTTTGTGAACTAAAACAACATCCCTAAAATTACGGGACTCTGCCAAGAAACCACTGAAACTAAGAAACCACTGAAACTAAGAACGAAACAACTTTATAAAAAGAAGGTAGAGACATGCCTCAACCTAATTTTTAAAAGAAACATCAAGTACAGAAACAGATGTTACTATTCACGGTGCTGTATAAACACTGGTAATTAACAAACAATAGCACACCTAACGGGGCAAAGCTGCAGTGTTTGAGAGTTTTACAAATTCCAAGACTCTGGCAATAGCCATCTTGACACTGAAATTACCTTTGTATTTTTTGTCAGAAAGCAAACATTTTAGCAACATCATCCAAGTTCCTCTAAGATTCTGATGTTTTAAGTTACATAGCTTCTACTAAAATAACACCATTGAGAGGACTATTGTCTGTAAGAAAACGCCGTTGTACAATCTGTCAGCTTATTGATGTGGTTTTATAGGTTCACAGATCAGTGAAATGTAGAATCAGCAATTAGAGCTCTAATGTACTGAACTTCCAAAAGCCTCACCAAATTAAAATGCCAACTTAATCTCACAATCTTCCTGGCCTCTTCTATCAAAAAAGTACTGTAACTACAACTGAGCAGTAAAAAAAAAAAATCCAATTCCACTGCTTTTCACAGTGTTTTGTGGACAATCAGTATCTGTGTCATAAAGCACAATCAGATCACTCACCGTTTCTTATGATGCAGAGAAGAAAAAAAAAGCAAACGGATAATTCAAGTCTCTGAAATATTACGTGAAAGCATTCCAGAGCTGCCATAGAAAAATGGTGCTCATCAGTGCCCACCTGGCATGGGCTCAGAGGTGCAGAAACACTGTGGAGCATCTGAATCTCTCTCATAATAAAGAAGGTTTATTGCCAAGAAGTGGTAAAACCCAGAGCACTGCAAGGCCCTGCACCCACTCTGATAAGCCATCTTTGGTAGGTCTGAAAGGTCTTAAGTGCAGATACATGCCAGAGCTTCTGCAGGGTTGAAGAAAAACAACATACCTTCAGGTGCAGTCAGCCCAGACCTAGACCAGCTCCCCACCAGCCATTCCGGTGTTCCTGAAAACTTATGCCATCTGGTGCAGAAGCACACCCAAGTAGCAGGCGTATTTGCAGAGGCCTGCTTTTGATGCAGGACTGCTTGAACAGTTCCAAATGCTCTTTTAAACCACAATTAGAGTAAAAAGGCAAAGGCTGAATTTAAATCTACTAAAGACTTGTGAGTGAAAGTGGAATACAAACTGATTATGTCACAGAAGCAGCTTAGGAACTTTTATAAAAGAGAAGAAAGCTAAACCTAGTATAAGCAACCAGGGCTATTTATAAAATGATTTCACAAACAGTAACTCTACCTACCCATGACAATTCTCAGGTTAGATACAGAACATGCACTCCTGATATGCGCAGAGATATATAGTTTATGACACACCCACGTGAATGTTGTATTCAGTAATGTACAGACTATGATCATATTGTTCTGCTCCATCCTTAACAAGTTAGAATATAGAAGTGCTTTGTTTATTAGCCATGCTACATCAAGTCAAGCCATACATTTTCTACTGGAGTTTCTTTTCAAGTACATGACACGGAAGTATTATTTCCTCAACTGAAATTAGTGTTCTCATCCACAGCAATACTTATTTCTCTGTGGTCTTAGCCACAAAGTTCTTTCCTGTTTAGGTCCTTCTTTAATGTACATCTTTAAACTACTAGAGAATAAATACCTTGACACTCTGACAAAAATCTCCATTTTCTAAGTATTAATTTTAGCTTTATAATTGTTTGCCTTCTAATCCTTATCCATCTATCTTCATAGTTTTCCCTGCTTAGCTCTGAGCTGTACTAAATGTCAAAAAAGCCCTCAGTACTTCCAGTTTTTCAATAAAACAAAATATTTTTTTTTTCATTCTGCTTTCTAATGTTTTCATTTTGAAAGTTTTTATTTGTTCATTTCCTTGGGTTTTTTTGGACTTTGTTTTTTTGTTTCAAGAAAGGCACCATCAATTCACATGCTTCAGCTTCTATACACTGTTATGAAACTTGGTATCCTGACATCAAGCACTAGAAAGTGCCACTGTGGTTAGAAGTCTCTAATTCTGCAATGTAGGTACACTGAAAAAATCAGAGGGACACAATTACTTCCCTTCTCCTGCTGACCATACTATTCCTGATCCACGCCAGGATGCTGCTGGCCTTACTGGCCACCAGAGCACAGTGACAGCTCACGTTCAGGCTGCTGTCAACCAGCACCCCCAGGTCCTTTTCTGCCAAGCAACTTTTCAGTCACACTGCCCTAAGCCTGTAGCTTTGCACACAGTTGGTGTGACCCAAGTGCAGGATGCAGCACTCAGTCTTGTTAAAACTGATATCATTGCCCTCAGACCATTTATCAAACCTGTCCAGATCCCTCTGCAAAGCCTTTCTACCTTCAAGCAGTTCAACACTCCCATTCAATTTGGTGACATCTGCAAACGTAGTGAGGGAGCACATGATTGCCTCATCCAAATCACTGATAAAGATATTAAACAAAGACCAGCCCCAGAACTGAGTTCTGGGGAACATCACTTGCGACTGACCACCAGCTATATTTAACTCCACTCACCACAACTCTCTAGGCTCCAGGCAGTTTCTTACCCAGCAAAGAATACACCTAAGCCATGAGCCAACACCTTGACTGGGAGAAGTTTTAGTTGGAAGAAGACCTTTAAGATCAAGTCCAACCATTAAACCAATGTTGCTAGGTCATCATTAAGCCACATCCCTGAGCACCACATCATGTATTTTTAATCGCTCCAGGGATGTTGACTCCTCCACTTCCCTAGGCAGCCTGCTCCCTTGCACAACAACCTTTTCAGTGAAGAATTTTTTCCTAATGCCCAATCTAAACCACCCCAACACAACTTGAGGCCATTTCTTCTCATCCTATCACTTGCTACTTGGGAAAGAGATCAACTCCTACATCACTACAACCTCTTCTAAGGGAGCTGTAGAGTAAGAAAGCCTCCTTATCCTTCCTTTTCTCCAAACTGAACAACCTCAGGTCCCTCAGCCTTTCTTCTTAAGGCTTGTGCTCTAGACCCTTCACAAGCTTCAATGCCCTTCTTTATAACATATAACAACACTGGACATGTAAGCAGTTAAAGTAACTGCTCAGAAACACTGATGAAGGGCAGTGGTATTTTAAAAGTACCTTTTCCATGGAAGTGGGGTAAAAGGCCTATTTAACTTTCAACCATCACTAAAGACAAGGACAGCACCTGATGACACAGCTGACACCTCACATACTTCCAGTTTTATTAAAAGTATTTCACATGCTGACTTCAAAATTTCTTCTCATTCATATAGTATAAACAGCTAACACAGTATCTACATTATCAGTTATTTTTCCTACTTCAAGGTAGCATCAGTTAGCAAAAATGTAATAGGTTTATGCCAAACCTCTAAAAGTCTGCACGCATCACCTATACTTATCAGTGGCTGAAGTCATGACCATCTATCTCGCAATCAAAACATCATGGACATATTTAACAGTCAGTTTACACGGTACATCTGAGGACTTCAGAGTTATTAGTGTGGCAATACATCCTTCAAAGGATCCTGTAATGCCTCCCTGGACAGGACTCCCAACAGAAACAAGGCTGTCTTTAAGATGATAACCAGACACACTGCATCTGGGTGATATCTCTAGAAAAACTGCCAGACATGTCTATGCAGACTTTATTAGATCATCACCAATTTACTGTGGATCAGGAATAAAATCAGAAATAGGTGAGTATCTCTCCAGCACATCAGCAGCAGCACTTGAGCAGGCCATCCACTATTCTGACTTTGGTTCATATACTACCAATTCTCAAAGCTGAGAGATTTAGGATACTGTGCCAAAAATCACCCTCAGCTAAGCTTCCAGGATAGCACATCACATGGGGAGGACAATGCACAGATCCACTGCCTGCTTGTTCTCTTATTGACTCAGAAGCAATAGACTTATCTGAAGCCAAAAAGAATCCATGTGTGTGCTACAGAAAGTGCACAGCTATCACTGAGCTTTCCTAATGCATGTAGCTGTGGTTCCTTGTTCTTTCAGCTCAAGAGGCTTTGTATAGTAAGATAAAATCATCTCCACTAACTCTTTTAAGAGGTAGAATTCAAGCATCACTAACCTCAGCATAGCTGCTGGGCCAGAGACAGAACATGCCAAGTCTTTACTCATCTCCTCCTCTTTCTTCCTTATTGATGGCCAGCAGCTCTTTATTTTGTAAAACAAGTATGTTTTAGTTCTCAATTGCCAGGAGCCTTTCATTAACTGTGCAACTGTCACCTATTAACTCTATCAGTACAACTACTCACCTCCCTCCCACATCTAATACAAGCCTACTACAGCTTCATACAATCAAGCAATCAAAGGCACCCACACTGTATGCACCCCTTTAGCAAGCAGCTGCTCTCTTCCTATCAATCTTATTCCAGCAGATCTTCACATGACCTACATACAAATGCTATCCAGAACTGAAGTCCATCTTCATTCAAGCTTTCAACACTGTAGATGCTGCTGGATCAAATTCTATGAACTTTTCATAGCTGGATGGTCTACACTTAGCTTAAGGAGTAATTCAAAAGAGAATATCCCAAAGTAATCTTTTTTCACACTCTACCTTTCAGAGTAGCCATGCTGAACTGCTCTGCTTCTACTGTCAGGACCCATTTCGGTTCAGAACCTATTTTAACCAGACTGACGGCTTTCCCAACAGAGTTGTAGGAGAAGCTATGTGATGCACCTTTCACATACCATCAGATCAGGATCTAGCACTCACACTTGTGAGAATACCAGCAGTGACCTGCTTTTAACATGTATCAGTTTGGGACTCATTCAATACTTAGTCTGCACTTCTTTGCTAATGGCAGCCATAGCAATCATAATGTCATGTCAATACTAATTTTATATAGCTCACATTCTTTCCTGCCTCTGAAAACTAAAACTCAGTGAAGTTTTAGTCATAAAGCAAGAAGCGATTGCTCCAAGAGTAGCGTAAAATTTATTATGGCACCTCACACTATACCAGGTGTGTAAATGAAGTGTATTTATGTTATGCTGATATTCCACCCTCAAATCTACACCTGTAAACTAGTTTAAATCTCAGATTTTAAATATATATATTTATATAGTCATTTGGCTTTGTAGCTTAGCCTGGTTAAAGAGCTTATTACTCCTACCTGATATCTTTTCTCCCCAGAATTGGAGTTAAATGACGATTTCCAAATTGGAAGTCTAATGCAAGCCCCTTACAAGAGTTACCACATCAGGGTCTAAACTGATTGAAGCTCTGTTCTTACAACAGAAAACTGTGAATATAACATTCTCACAATGTAGCTGATGCACTTCTCAGTGCACTGAGGCAGCACCATTTGCAGTGAAACCTTGCTCCAAGATACAGTTACATGTCAGAATCTACCCTAACTCAGGAAAGCTGTATGTCATGGCAGAGTTCAGGCCATATCACTCAGGAACATGTACCAGTGTCCATCTCAAATTGCTCTGACTCAGAAATGCAAGTTTCCTTGGATTAGCAAGAACCGTGACAGCTCACACATTTGCAATTCACTATTATTCATTTTTAGCAGAGACATCAATCTAAATATCTTCCTTGCCACTAGATCAAGCCGCACAGCTTGAGCATTAAAACTATCAACCAGAGGGAGTAAACCTGAGTTTAACCCCACAGTAACTGCAAAGTGTCAGCACTCATGAATTTTTAAATGCAAGATTATCTACACTATAGGAAAAAACAGCAAGAAAGAACTGTCCCTGATTTTACTACAAAATAGTTTAACTATTGTTCACAAACCACCACATTTACCCAGCACGTAAAAAAATTTTGTTTTTTTTTCCCCCCAATGCCAAGACAGCTAGTAACAATCTACAGTAACCTTCCTAGAACAGACCAAATCCCACTACAAAAGTGAGTGCTGTCTTTTTATCCACAGCTTCATATTCAACTTCTAAAGATTCTGAGACTACAAAAAAATACCTCTTTGCTTTTTAAAGTCAGTTGCCTCTGATTTATACCATTAAAGACCATAAAACATCAGTGTTACTTTTGGGTCAGGCAGCTCCAGTTTTGCAAAAAAAAAAAAAAATCCAAATCTTCCTATATATTTAGTGTTTTTTTTAAAATAAATTTTTAATTGATGACACATTCTAGTGGTAGAATAATTTTTCAGTGGAATAAGAAGGCAAATTTTTGGATTACATTATTCAATAAACATCCCACAGGCAATGATCTGTTGGAGGTATATATACCATGTTGGTGCTACATACCATTACACACTCTAAAATATGAGTCCTGAGTTAGGTCACAAGCAATTTTACAAATACTTCTGGAAATCATTTTATGTGCAATTTAGCATCACTTACTGGCAGCATATTGTAAATTCCAAAATATTTAAATACAAGTTCCTTTCACCTTTAACAAGTAACTTGTCTCGAACAGACACCCTCCGAGCTGAGTCAGAAGCTGGATTGGATGCACGGGGTCTTCTGACACCATCATCCCGCTTCAACTTGCTCGCCAGAGTTAGCATTACTGCTGTCTTCAATCTAGAACACAAATATTTAGAACAAAGTCAACTGCCAAAACTAAAGCACCAGAGGGAAGGGAAGTACAAAACCAGGTAACAGGTAGTTCCTTATTCATCAATTACCATCATATGCTTAGCAGTGCAGTTAATATGATGACAACAAAGACGGTCCAGAGTAGTTGAAGAATGAGAATCTGTTTCAGTTGTGAATACTGAGGGATTTACAGTATGTCAGGCCACGAGCAAGTTCAGTTTTTCTGGAGAAAGTGCTGATAGTCTGACCTGTTTACAAACCAATTTCACTGCACCATATCCTGCTTGACATCACTCCTTCAACAGAATTTCCATGAAAATATCCCTGCCAGATCTCTAGCCAGACAACCTGCTACCATTCTCAACCATACTTCACAATATTCAGAGCTACTTTTGGCAGGCAAAATATTAAAAAAAAAAAAACAAAAAAACAAGAGACAGAAAGGGGAGGGGCTCCTGGAACAATTCTCTAGCACCAGGAAGTGATCTTTGAGCAAGCTACTAGGACAGAGGAAAGGAAATTCATTTAAATAGCAAATAGAGCCATTATCTGTGCAGCTGCCCAGCAGTAGCTCTTCACAGTTAAAGCAACAGTGAACAAAGTTACAGTCAGACATTTGGTAAGTGAAGACGGCTTTTCACTGTGCCTGTCCACCATGACACAAGGTAACTGCACTAATAAATTACAATAAAAAGTAGACAGAATGCCAAAGGCATAAAATCAAAACACTCAGTCTGTCCTGGCTTAATACACTTCAGTGCAACTCCTAGTTGGAGGTAGCTCTTCACAGTTTGGCCAAAACCAGTATAAGGCTAACAAGACCAATACCAACATAACGCTAACAATGGGACCTTTTATGCCCCATTACAACTGAAACGGTAGAAGAAATGTTTATCCTTTAGTCATACAGAGTTAACTGAAATTTTTTAAAAGGGGAAAACCCTATTTGTCAAAAGTCAGCATATAGCCTGTACATGAACCGGTTTGCAGGGATGACCAGACAGGTGTGATGCAGCAGTTGGGAGGACGTGAAACAAATGCTCGGGTAACATCAGCCCTCACAGTATCAAATAGAGTATCAGCTGAGATATTTGTAATACAAAAGGCAAAGTCCAGTGAACCACCAAGATGAAGACAATCACCCTATAAAATGACAAGATGTAATACAAAATGTATCTTGGTCAGCTTCCTCTCTATAGGTGTCTGGATGTTTCTTCATGCAAACAAGCCCCGAAGTGAAATTTACCAGGTCCACTGGAATAGCAGTTACTTTGCTTGCTCATTCCATAAAACAGGAGATATGCTTCTGGCTTGCCAGCCTACTCACTACATTTTAAAGAGACGGCTCTATTGCTTTCCCAAGGGTTGAGAGAGCTGACAGATTTATACCAAACATCTAACTAACACCAAAACACCGGTGAAAGAGCAAGAGGAGAAATGAAATAACTTAAATGACATTCACGATATGAAGAGGAACATAATCGATAAACGAGTAGAAAAAACGTATTTCAGAACAGTAACCGATAGCAAGAAAGTCTGGCAAGATCTACAAGAAGGTCAAGTTCTCTGAAGTTGACAGCGATGTGTGTTAGCTTCAAGAAGTTTAAAAAACAACACAACTAGCAAAAATCAACAACAAAACCAAACCTACACACGTAAATCAAAAACTAACATTCAGTGAAAAACCTGGCTGCTCGGCTAAAACATAGAGTAGGCTTTTTCCTGCCCCAGAAAAATAAGAGGACAAAATACTCCCTAAAAAAGCAACAGCTAACTTAGACAAGGAAAAAAAAAATAAAAAAAGGACTAGAGAAGTCTGGGAAGTAGTGACACCTGGTCCTAAAAGAAAACAAACAAACAAAAAAACCCAAACAAACAAAACGTAAAGAAATACCCCACCAACAGCCCCCAATCCCCTGAAAATGAAAACTATAAGCTGCAGACAACTCCCAGTAAACTCTTTCAGGTGTCAAGTCCAAAATAAATCAACTTCAATGGGAATTAAATATCTAAATACATTTCTAGATCTGTTTCCTCACTGTTTATCCTAGAAAAATCAAAAAGGAGTGTGACTAGTGTGGAAATGCGATGATTCGCTCCAGATACACCCGGCATTGCATCAACAAAGAACACCGAAGAAGCACTCAAAACTTGCTAACCGCACGGGAAAAGTAAGGCTTTCTCCCTGCACGGCACCGGGAAGACAGCAAACTGATGGGTGCTGTGCTTATCTACGGGGAAGGGCAAGAAAGCCCCGAAATTACCCCAGTTCCTTTGCGAGCGGTGACAGCGGAGGAAGGAGGGGGAAGGAGAAAGGGAGGGGGCAAAGGGCCGCCCTGCCCCACTCCTTCGTGGCTACCGGGAAGCCCTTCTGCAAAGGGACTCGCTGGGCTCCCGCAGTGGGAACGCTAAATGCTGGCGGCAGGGAGTGGTTCCGAGGGCCGAGCGGAGGCGGTGCCCTCCGGCGTCGTCGGAGCCCTGAGGCCTGGCGGGCCAGGGCCGTCCCAGGAGATGTGGGGGGCAGTAGGCTAGGGAAGAAAGGCCCAAGAACTGAGGAAGGCCCAGACCTGAACCGAGTGGGCTAGCCCCGGCCCGAAGAGATTGGGGGCGGCCTTACCTACCTGAGCGCGGCGTCAGGGCCCGGCTCCTACAGCCAACACCATCCCCGGGGCTGGCCCGGGGCAGGGGGCGGCGGCGCAGCTCCTCCTTTTGCCCGCCCTCCCTCCTTTCGCCTAGCGGCGGTGCCGGAAGTGGGCGGTGCCGAGGGCGGTGCCACATACCGTCAGGACGCTTGATCTCGCGAGAGTAGAGCGGGCACACACTCAGTTCTCGCGAGGGTTGGTCGTGGGCCGGCGGCAGAGCGGTGCAGCGGAGGCGGTTTGGGCTCGGAGGAAGTTGGTGGGTCCTGGGTGGCTGCCTGATGGTTAAAGGGTCCTGCTGTGTCTGAGGGAAACCATTCCCCGGCCAGCGGGAAAGGCCAAGCTGCAGCGGTGTAAACATCTCGCTTGCTGCAATCTGTGCTTTAGTGTCTGCTTAAGTTCCATTAACTTAGTTTGTACATACCGGCACCGTTTTAGTGGTAGCAAGGGTCAAGCAGATTAAATGCTTACAGTGAAGAACTGATTGTGTGATCAGTGTTGGAGAGTAAATGGCTTGGATATCATAGCTCTGGACTGATTTCACCAGTTGAATGTTTTGAAACTCTTAAGGAAAAATACCAACCTGTAAAATTTAAAATATGCATGTAACCTTTAAAAAGAGTTCTAGTATTTGTTAGTTTCAAATGCGTGAGGGAACTGTAATTAAGCTATAAGAGAAGCAAGGAGAATGCTAGAGACCAGGGAAAGTTTAGCAAACATAAAACACTGCATTCATTGCAGCAAGCTAGCATCCCCTTCGCTAAAAAAAAAAAAAAAAAAAAAAAAAATAAGTTAAGAAAAAACCATAAAAAAAAAAAAAAAAAAAAAAAAATTAGGTTAGTCAAATCCAGTCAAAAGACTGCAGAACTGCAACTTGAAGGCCTTCAAATGTCCTTCACCACTTCCAGTTGCCCATGCCTTGGTTTTCATGTGGAAAAAAAACTAAGCAAAAGATGGAGAAAAGGTGTGTTTTTGGGAAAATGTGCTCTCTACTCTGGCTTCAGCAGCATAGAAGGCAAGACTGGAATTAAGAAATAAAACCACCCAATGTATGTTTATTTGCTGCTTGCTGATGGCTATAAAGAGTGAACATAGCAGTCCTTTTCTTGCTCTGGCTTCAGGGCTATGTGTGGCCATTTCAGCTAGATTACTAGCTCAGACATCAAAAAACCTGGAAACAGAAATACTTAGAAGAGTATTTGAGTCTCTGAGTGGAGAGGTGAATAATCCAGTGATAGGCCATAAAATGGCAACAGTGGATAAGTTAATATAATTTCATTGGAGCATCAAAATCTTATGTCTGGAAGCACAACTTGTACCTTCCCCTTGCTGCTTCTGCTGTGCCCGCTGCTATCTTCCGATGCTGTTTTGGCTTGGTTCTTTGCTGCTGCTTGACCTCATCCCCATCTCCATCTTCTTTAAGGTTATTATATTCTGTAGTAGATTATTCTCCTTATACTGTTGTAAAAATACTATTTCATTTTCTTACTGGGGGAAGGGTCTGTTCTAACCCATCACATTATACCATACAGACACAGCAGCTAGAACATCTAAATATTGCCAACTTTAAGAGGGAAAACATCTCCAAAATTGTCTGAAACTCTAAATCCTAGGGATGTTTTCTGATTACAGATTAGTCCAAGTGCATATTGATAAAAAATGAGCCTATCAGCTAACTGTGGAGATGCACAAGACAGCCAGGATCCTGATGGGGCACCTGGCACTAGAGGTTATGTCTGTTCAGCTCTTGCCAGCTGCCTCACTCCTGGCATTGCCATGGCAAGGGGCCTCTTCTCTTTGCCTTGACGAGCTCCCTTCTCCTTTGTCAAGTGGATGGGTACTGTGTTTGTGAGCAACTCAGACACAATTGCCCTGGTAGGGCAAATTAGTTATGCCAAATTAGTTCAAGCCCCTGCTCTCCTCCTCCTCATGTAGCAAGGTTCGGGGGTTGAAGGATGTGAGCAAAGAATGAGGGTTTGGTCCAAGAGAGCCCCAAGGGCACATGACCAAGTCAGGTGTCTTGACTGTCCCTCAAGTATTAGGGTGGACACCTAGGCACAGAACTTTGGATTCATTGGCCAAAACAATGGATGCTAATGCCTGTTGGCCAGTTTCACCCTTCAAAATAGTGTATTTAAGGAGGTGATTTAGAGCTTTTCCTCCTTTTCCTGCTTCTTTCAGCAGACTGGACAGCTATTTGCACCTCTTTCACAGCGGCCACGTGTTTACAGTGTGCATTTCAGATTTCCACCAGCAGTGGCAAGGCAAACCTTTCCTCCTCCTCCCCCGGGACACTTTGTACCTATCAGGTCTGTGAGTATAGCATGGTCAGAATTCTCGCTGTTATCGGGTTCCCTGTTTACCAAATTCTGACTGTTTAAACTGTTTAAGCTCTTTGATTCTGTGTTTATTAATAACCTTTGTGTAATTGCCTCTTGTCAACTGAACATCCAAAGAACCTTAGGGAATTTTCCCGAATTTTTGAATATTGTTAATAATAAAAGTTAATATTAATTTTAAAATTATTAATCATTCATAACAGATTGTTAATAATCACAACCACAATGTCTTAGAAAAGCCTCTGTGTGACTGCATCCAGATTCCCATGCCAGTGTAGCTAGGAACAGAGGAGATGGCCTTACGATAGTTATATTTCTAACAGCCATAAGGTGAAGAACTTTCATGCTCTGCTGTGGACCCCACAACACAACTTCGTCACCCTGACTGTGAGGCATAAAGGGTCAAACAGAGGTTGCAAAGTCAACCTCAACCCGAACATGTCTTGAGTCATTTGTCATTTAATAGTAACATCCTGGAAATGCAAGCCTGACTATTCAAGATACTGATGTACTGTTATTTTTTTTTCTCTCCTGAAGCACATTGCCAAAGTCCAAAATTGAACTGCTTTAACAACAGCTAGACTGCTCTTCAGAAAAGTCCAAGGATGTGCTTCTGTCATATCTTCAGGCATCACCAGCGGTCCTTCCTTTCTGTACAGTACAGCAGTTGAGTGAATATCTGGTCAATGTGACCTATGTTGGGATTAATAAAATATTTTTACGAGCCAGTTTATAAAAGTGCTGTCAGCAAAGTGCTGCCTCCTCTGAAGACTAATTAAAGCTGAGCCTACAGTGTCCAGAACAGGTTGTGATGGCGTCAAGTCTCCTTGTACCCTCTGCTAATTTTTCTTACTAGTGATCAGCAAAATTCTTGTCACCAAACATCAGCCTCTGATGTTCAGTGACCTTCTGAATTACTTAAGAAATCTCAGTTTTCAACAGCATGAAGAAAAGTCTTTGAAAATCAGGTTAATCTAAACCCATGTCCTGGTCGTTCTTTTTCTTCAGGCAGTGCTGTTGTAAGCCTAGACAGAGAGACAGCAGTGCTGCTTACTGGAAGCAAGAGTCTCCTCTTTTTATTGTGCTCCCTTTCTACCCCCACCACATCTGGTCTGGGAAAAGCTCAGCGAAGGTGGTATGTGTACACAAAATATGTGTCATATTTTCTCAACTTTGTTTGTTTTGTGTTTGGAAAGATGTTTTTTTCATATTCTCACCTCCTTCTCATCTCATAGGCTTGAGAACCACAGTGTAATCACAGAACCTTAGAGGTTGGAAGGGACCTCCAGAGATCATTGAGTCCAACCTCCCTGACAAGGCAGGATCACTCAGGAATGCATCCAGGTGGGTTTTGAAAGTCTCCAAAGAACAACCTCTCTGGGTAGCCTGTTCCAGTGTTCTGTCACCCTCACTGTAAAGAAGTTTCTCCTCATGTTGAGGTGAAACCTTCTATGTTTGAATTTGTAGCTGCTGCTTCTTGTCTTATTGCTGCTGACCACCAAAAAGACATTGGCCCCATCCACTTGTCACCCACCTCTCATATTTCTCCATCTGTCTTCGTTGGGAGTATACTAAAGTTCCCCAGTCATCTCTGTGGCTCTCCACTGGACTCTCTCCAGCAGGTCTCTGTCTCTCCTGAACTGGGGAACCCAAAACTGGACACAGTACTCCAGGTGTGGTCTCACTGGGATAAACTACTCATGAAGCTTATCTCTCAGTCACCCAGAAGTGAGGCCATCAGGATCTTGAGAAATACTGTTTGCTTGAAGAAAATCTTGATTTTCACAACTACCAACTGATGTAGGACAAATTCAGATTCATTCAGTGAAAAATTCCCTAGTGGCTACCCTAAAACAGGCACTGCACTGTGTGTGAGTCATCAGAACAAGGCATTTCAAAAGGTGGTGCTGAAGAATCACAAGTCTCAAAGGTTCAGCACCTAAGGAAATAACCACTGGCCAGAGTAGTTTACAAAGCAATATCATAACCTTACATCTACCCCTGTGTATCACTTAGTCCTTAAAAGCAGTAATGACTGGTTGAAAATTGCTCATAGTTAAAGCCCACTCTCCACTAATGCAGATGTGATGGAGTATTTTTCCATCACGGTGCCTGTCACCTGGCAAGCATATAATGTTTCACACAGCAAGAATTTGAGCAGTGCAGACATCACCTGGCATGGCAAACAAACCTAAGATTTCTCCTCTGTTGGATTGCAGGCAATTACCCAGCCATTTTCCATTACCCAGCTGTGACTGGTTTTAAAACTGGAGAAGCATGTTGAGAACAAGCATGTTGCATTTAAACTATGCCATCATTTGAAGAATATTTATGGCTTCTTGTGTCCTTTTTGGTCTTTTTCCTCATCCTTTTATTTAACACATATGTCTTATTGCTACAGATGAAGCAGAGGAAGTCTGCTTTTTGTTAAATATAAGCTTCTCCTTAATGAGCACAGACAGAATCATGCATTCAAAGTTCTGCAGAGATGAGCCATATCCACTTCAGGTATTATCTGCCAACAAGGAAACATCAAGTGGTAATCCACATGGTAGTAATGACATGAGGGGTAGAGATAGGCTAGTAGATACAGACCTGTCTGAGCATGGACAGGTGCAAGTACTGACCAAGAAAAGCATGCTCAAAGAACAGGATAAAGGAAAATCAGTGAGTAAGTCAGCACCAATAGAGGCACAACTGAAATGCCTCTACACTAACGCAAGGAGCATGGGGAACAAACAGGAGGAATTACAAATATGTGCCAGTCTCCAGGGTTATGATGTCATTGGCATCACTGAGACATGATGGGATGGATCTCATGATTGGAGCATAGGGATAGATGGGTATAGACTCTTCAGGAGGGACAGGCAGGGGAGAAGGGGAGGAGGTGTTGTCCTCTACATCAATGATAAACTGGAATCCATGGAGTTCCACATGAGGATGTCCAACACCAAAACAGAGAGCATATGGGTAAAGGTTATAGAGAAGGCAAGGGAAGAGGACAGAGGACTAGGAGTCTGCTACAGACCTCCTGATCAGGAAGGAGAAGCAGATGCGGCCCTTTACAAATAGGAGAAGCTTCACACTCACAGGCCCTGGTA
>VWZI01009988.1:0-48183 GCA_013396835.1 Psilopogon haemacephalus
TTTATAATTTCAGCCTCTTCAATAGCCCACAATCAATACAGAGAGATAACAAAAAGTGAGATCACTCTGATAATTCTGCTGGATTCTGATATATTTTCAGGGTCACAAAAGTTTATCTTGTTTTTAAAGTAGCTATTCATCATAGAAGCTATGTAAAATTATAAACTCATATCGGATGTTTTTACTTGGATTTTTATTCACAGCAATCAACCCTAGTACAGGATAATAAAAACTGAGCTCTATGAGAATATTCCAGGGTTGAAAAGGGTCCGGATGTGGCTGTGATTATGAGCATGGAAGTGTGTATACTCAGCACAGATGGGAAGGGGAATGTCACTGCCTCTGCAACACAAGTACCCAGAGCTACAGAATCAATCTAGCTGAGTAAGTGAGGCTTCCCGCCAGGCATACTCTCACAAGAGCACAGCCATGCTGTGTGCCACGTTGTAAGATGTAGCTTAAATCAGACATCTCCAAAGAAAAGATTTTTGGGTTGGCAGAGTACAGAATGGTTTCGGAAAGGCCAGTTAAGTCACAGAATTTATTCTGTTACGCTTACGGTTTACAGTACAAGCAATCTGCATCCTTCCAGTAAACAAAATCTTATTTTAGAATCAATTTACAGTCTGAAAAACGTGTATAAACTAGGGTTTATGTACCTCATCTCCAGCTTCTCTTTCATTAAGAGTAATAACTATAAGCAATTTCAAATGTTTAGAGCTGTCCGTTTCCTTATATCTTTCTTTGGGTAGACTGAGAAGGGCTACTTTGATTTTGCCTATTTTCTGTATCAACTATAGCAATCTGGTGTAATTCAAGTGGAGGAGGACAGTATTTCTAAATCTGCAAGGACAATGGAACTGTGTTCAAATAAATAAATGTGAAAATAATGCTTAACCTTTTTGATCCAGTGTTACCCAGAAATGTACAAAAGCAGAGACTGTGACACATCAGGTGACATCAGCTTTTCCTTAACACTAATATTAGTAGCAAGCCTGGGGATATACAAAGTACTGTGTAATTCATTGCCTTCTTTTTGAATGATCCAATCTCTTTGTATGAGAAAGGCTATAAATACTCTCTTTGTTTATTCTGCACCCCAAGGGCAAATCTATGATACAGACAAGATTCTGCAGACACAGAGTTATAGAAAACTCAGCATTCTGCTGTGCCATTAATAGGAGCCTCTAAGTACTTTTGAGATTACCTAAAAATAAGTCAGTGAAGCTCTTCTTGTTTATAGAAAAATTGATTAGGGAAATGGTGGGAGCAGGTGAAAGAAGACAAAAATATATATGTAAACAAATCTTCAGAGGCAATGTTTTCTAAAGAGTGTGCATTATGCAAATATGGAGGTAAAGTCCACACTTAAGTAAATGACCAATGTGAAATCCACATCTAAATTAAAATACAATAATTTGAAAATGTTGGGTGTGAGTCAGCTAACACCGAGAAGTCCCATAATCAAGGTGCTTTTCACTTGTAATGAAGAAGGATAATTCCAGTCTAAATAGATTCTGAGGATACTAGTGTAGAAAAACTAAAAATTTCTTCTTTACTCCATTCCACTCGCAATTAGTCCATCTAAAACTGCCCACAATCAGTGGCTCTACATAGCACTTTATCAATAATAATGGTAGAGCATCAATGACAAACTGTAGTTCAAACCTGTAATGCAAATGAAAGCAGGACCTCCTTGGGATATTGCTCTTTCACACTCTTGCACAAAGCAGAGAGGTCATATGTTCTACATTAACTGCCTCTGAAAATTAGATGGAATTTATTTTTCAATTATTCCTCCTGGGTGGCTGTGTTGGAATTTGTAACCATTTTTCCCTGGTGGTGATACTATATTTTTTTTTAAATGTAATTTGTTTCCCACTACTAACACATGGTTTTGAAGTGCTCTCTTAATAGCCTCCTGGAAGAGAGGCTTGCCATTCCTTTCATCAAGAGAATGGTCAATTTCAAATAATGTTTGAGCTTGCAATAATGTCAACAATAATTACTCTTTTTTACTGGAAACACCTTGCTTCATAGATGCTTGGATTGTTATTCTTTCACAGGTACAGGAGGTTAAAAATAATGTTGTTTGACTATTTAATCCACATCTCTCTTCCACCACTCTCTATGTCTGAGATACAAGAAAGAATAAATCTTTTTACCCTTTATTTATGACCTTGTACTCTGGACAATTGATTTTCTTCCAATTACTAATACTTTAGCTCTGAAGGTCATTCAGTTCTAGTATGATAACATGGTTCCCTTTTGCATGCATAATCCATCTCAATAACATATCGATATCAGTGGCATACATTATTATTATTATTATTGTTGTTGTTGTTGTTATGTTTACGAATTAAAGTATTCATAATATTTGCCCTATGATGGCTCTTTGAGGATTCCATGTAGAAAATGATAAGAACTTTCAGGGTAGTTTTCCACTACAGTCCGTGGAAAGAAGGTAGATTCACAGTTTACTTAGCATCAGTGATTTGTTGAACCTTGCAACATTTGAGAAATATTGGCAAATGTTACATGAACCTTTTGTTTACATCAATAAGGATAATATTTATACAGAAAGTAAGTGGAATGGAATAAAAATGTTTTAACACTGAAAACAGGTGCATAAAAAGAATGTAAGACTTTCCTGTATATTTACTAGTTGTACCCATATGATATAGTATTAAATCTCTTGCTCTGTAATGGTACTAAAAGAAAGAAGACAGGGAAAAATACCTTTCACTGGAAAATTACAAGTTGTTCTTCTTTCTGATATTAAAAAAAAAATAGAGTTCTCTATAACAATACAAAGCAATGGTGACACCTACAGAGAATGTATGTAAATATCAACTTAGAATTTGCATTTTCTGTGAGAATGTCCACAGTTATTTGGTAAAAGAACAAACTATTTAAAGCAAGCTTTTCTCCTTAGGCCAATTCTTGATGAATCAGATAAAACTCTGAATATAAACCATGTGCTTTGAAAATTATGCAATTTACTTTCTTTAATGTACACTTCCAATTGCATAATTTCTTTTACAAATTGATTTGTACAGCTGTGGAGGACCCAACAGCCATGAACCAAGCCATCAACACGATGTACATTACTGAATAGAACCACATTACTGCCTGTGGGCTGTTTCCCTTTCCCTCCCTCCCTTCCTGTAATACACTAGGATTATACTAGCATTACCAGGGTTTGCAGCTTCTGTGCTCAGCCAAACAGGTCTACAAAATCTTCTGTTTCATAATGATACCTAAAGTAAAATTAAAGAAAAATTAGCCTAACATATTGAGGAGACAATACATACAAGAGGCACAGCCATTTTATTGAGTACATTTGTTTGCCAGTGTACTGTCATGATTATGTGATACTTATCACTGGTGCAGAAAGGTAAAGTTCTTCCTACCTTCAAAGCAGAAGACAGATGTTTTAAATACACAGAACAAGTATAACTAACTATGAATCCTGTGCTCTAGTCATTTTCTCAAAGGCAATTTACAGGCTTGACAGTACCTTGCTTAAATTATGATTTAACAGTGATCAAGGGATAGGAGGGCCTAAGCAATTTACAAGAAGCTTTGGAAAAATGAGAGATGGCATTTGCAGGCTTGTCCAACATCTGTACTCCCTTTATGCAAATATCTAGGAGAATTCCAACTCTCTAAAATTGAGAAAGTTCAAAGTAGGCTTCCACACCTGAGGTGCTGAAGATCTTCAAACTTTTCAATTTTATTTCTAAGTATGGCCTGTACTCAAATAAACTCATATGCAAATGGAAACTCAGAAGACTGAATGACTAGAAAACTTGTGTTCGAGTTTAGGGTTTGGGTTTTTTTTAACTATAGAGAGCTACAAATTAGAAGGCAACACTACTCATTAAAGGTAAGTCATAATTATTTTCACGTAAGAGGCTGAATAGAACACCCTCACTTTAGGCCACTACTGCTTCTTTGGAAATTAATATATCACAAGATATTGTGCATCTTTGAAAGCCAGACAGATTTCATATCCTGGAATATTCTCATCTGTTATATAACAGTGCTTTATCAGTTATATTATCAAGCTATTTCCATTGCTAAAGTGAATTGTTCATATTGGTTAGTGTGTATTTTCATAGGTATTGGACAATCACAACAATAAAGTTCTGGTATGTTTATATTTAGCATCAGGTAGAATTGTTTGCACGTTTTATTAATAAATTGTAGGAATGAAAACAGCAGACTTCCCCCTTTCACAGTATAAATGTGGCCCTAAAAGTGTGTGTAGACTGTGTCTAAGAGCATAAACTAGTTTGATATATATATGTGCACACAGATGCACATTCTGATGAATACACATGAATATGAAATTGGTCTTAGCTGAGGGAACTGAACTAAATGAAGAAACTTTTGTTTGTTTGTTTGTTTTTTGTTGGTCAATAAATGTATGTTTATATTTTCAGCATTTAACTGTGTTTAGAACAGAACCAATCATTGCTTTAAACTCTATTGTTCTGGTGGATCTAAGCATGATGAGAACAGCAAAGCAGCTTAGCTTGCAGTTTCAAATGTTGTGAGGTTAGCTTCTCACCAATGCTTTCCTAACACCAGCAGGCAAATACTGTTTCCATACTGATCCTTGTTACTTGGAAAGGCTTAAGCCTTACATGCTACTTTCTAGTTAAGTAGAAAAGATGACTGAAGGGTGTCTGGAAATTTTTATTTATTTATTTATTTGCAGTATGTAAAAGACGGATTCCGCTGCTGACTTCTTTCTCCTTTGCCATGAGTTTGTACAAACAGCAGCTTGTGAAGCTGCAACACAATCACTGCATTGTTTCAACGCAACGCACTATAATGTTTCCAGAGCAGCGGTTGAGCGGTTAATGGGGGGGCACAAAGATCCCCTGAGGTGCGTTGTGCCCGTGACCTGGGCACGGCCGGTGTCCGCCTGAGACAGGCCATTAGGACTGCCAGCCCTCCCGCCGCTGGCTCTCACTAGGGGTCGCAGGATGCCACAGAACGGCACCCCGCTGGCTGGGCTACAGGCCTCTGCGAGCTGCCGGCGCCACCGCCTGTGGCCTGAGCCTGATCCTGCGCAAGACGCGCAAATGCCGCCATTGCGGGGCTGCGTGCTGCCCTCCCTCTGGCGGCTCTGCTTGCTAGAAACAAGGCTGGCTCACGACCGGAGGCTTGAGCCTGGGAAAGAAGCATCAGGTTATTATTACGTATGCTAGGTGAGATGTCAGGAAGGCCTAATGCTGGCTACAGAGCTTAATCTGTATATTAACTGGAGACTTGGCCAGGCAGTGTTTTCTATGCTATGCTCACTAAATACTCACTGTTGAAAATGAAGAATAAATTTTATTTATTAGTACTAGTCTTTTGTCACACAGTGAAGTCCTTGAGCTGCTACTGATGTTTCAGCACTTCTCTAGCACATAATTAATTTAATTATTTCTACAGTAGCTGAAGGACTACATTTAAAAAGTAGGCTACATCAATAATATCCCTTGGGAAAGTTCTGATACTAAAATATAATCACTAGTTGGGCTTCAGAAGAGAGATTTTTCGTCCAGTTTGCCACTGCTTTTTAAACCAAACCTCAGGCATGTTCCTATGTTTTTATTTTGCAAACAAAGAAAGATTCTGTTACTGTGGTGACAGTGAAGATAGAAGTTAGAGAAAGAAATGTACAAAGCAGTAAAAACAAAATATCCACATTTACTGGTGGAGACAACTGACAAACTGATCTACTCATTAGAGTAAGTTGAACTTGGACAGTAGTAGGGAACTCATTACAGATACATAAAGTGGCCTTATTCTGAGCCAACTGAAATACGCAATGTCAAAAACTGTACTCAATAAATAGTTTGGCATCTGACACTAATTGAAATGTTTTACAAATATAAGACTAAAAATGAACAGACTATCAATTTCTAAAGAGAGTTGAGTGGCAAAGTAGTGGCATTCACCACATTCAAACACCAGCCTTAGAAAGGAATAGCAGAACTTTTCACAAATTGACTATAGTTGAATTATTTAGAAGTCATCAGGTATCACTCGGTACAATTATTTCTTAAACCAGGAAAATTTCTGACTGTTTCATTGATAGCATTTTGTGCAAATTTTGAGAGTTTATATTACATTTATTTTCTAGTGCAAGGATTTTGATAATATGCCATGTTGTATTTATCTGCAATGGGTGCTGGTGGACAAGAGGCTCAACATGAGCCTGCAATGTGCACTTGCAGCCCAGAAAGCCAACCAGATCCTGGGCTGCATCAGGAGAGGTGTGGCCATCAGGTCGTCTCTACTCCACCCTGGTGAGACCCCACCTGGAGTACTGCATCCAGTTCTGGAGACCCTATTACAAGAGGGATATGGACATGCTGGAGCATGTCCAGAGAAGGGCTACGAGGATGATCAGAGGGCTGGAGCACCTCTTCTATGAGGACAGACTGAAAGAGTTGGGGCTGTTCAGTCTGGTGAAGAGGAGGCTCCCAGGTGACCTTATTGTGGCCTTCCAGGATCTGAAGGGGGCCCACAGAAAAGCTGGGGAGGGACTTTTTAGGCTATCAGGTAGTGATAGGACTAGGGGGAATGGAGCAAAGCTTGAGGTGGGAGATTCAGACTGGATGTGAGGACGAAGTTATTCACCATGAGAGTGGTGAGACCCTGGAACAGGTTGCCCAGAGGGGTGGTTGGGGCCACATCCCTGGAGGTGTTTAAGGCCAGGCTGGATGAGGTTCTGTCCAGCCTAATCTAGTGTAGGGTGTCCCTGCCCACGGAAGTGGGGATTGGAACTGGATGATCATTGTGGTCCCTTACAACCCTTTCTGATTCTATGCTCTGCTCTGAAATCTACTATTAGTGTCACTCACTGAAAATGAGGATTCACATGGATACAAATTGTCTTACGGTAGACCTACTTAGGTTTTTTTCAGGTTTTAGGAATTAAGTACAGTTTTTATGTGCTAAGACAAATATTTTATCAAATGCAGTGCACATGTACATGAATACCCCTTACTAATTGTGGCATTTCTACATAAAAATAACCAAATATAGACCTTGATTCTTATGCTCCATACTTGAAGATTCTGAGTTGTTTCTATGTACAATATTTTATGCCTATATTCATAAAGTCTTCAGTGCCTAATATGCAATAAGTTCTTCTGCCAGCATACAGGAAACTCAAACCTAAGTGCTTGGAGTGTGTATTGTAAATTTGACTCCTCAGATCTGCAGCATGTGCACAAAAATCTATATTGCTTTTGCGTGAACCTGGACTCTTCTGTTGTATGCAACACAAAATTTATGCATGTTGAAGTGTTGTCTAGGACCTTTTTCGCTGTTTTCTTGGAAGAATTAAATTTCTGTTTAAGGGGTGGTTCTGTTTTCTGGTTTAATTTTGGAAGTGTTTTGATCTCAGATTTTAGCTTGGGCCCTTAATATTGTGTTTGTATTTGTACATGTGTATGTACACACAATTGCCTATGACTATCTTTAGTTAGTCACCTGTGATATATTTAATATTGCAAATTGTAAGACTGATGAAAAAGGCAAAAGACTAATTACAAAGGCTTAGTGCTTTAAATGCACTGAAGGAAATCTATAAAACCGGCTTCAAGTTGAGCTCAAATTGTAATGTATAGATGTATGTGTGTCATTGCTATAAAATACATGCTATTTACAGGAAATATTGATTGGTGTTTGCACAAAACTGTCACCTTGGTGTGTGCAATAGCATCCATCTTTAAAATACAATATAATCCATAAATCCTCCAGAGAGAGGTTAATTATTGCTGCATGGTGCATTAGTGCCTTCATTTAAAGGAAGCTTCTGCTGCATAGTCTAGGAAAATATTCCATTGTAGTAGAGAAGATCTGATAATAAGCACAGCAGAAATAATTTTGGAGAGAGATGGATATTGTAAATACATTTAAATTAATTCTGTGTAGTAATTTATGATGTTATACCACTGAGTATTAGAAAAAGGTACTAGCTAAGACACTTTAGGCATATGAGGGGTTGTTTTGGTTTGGGTTTTTGGGGGTTTTTTTTGTTTGTTTGTTTTTTATAAGTGCACTGTAAAATTCAGTAGGATACTATCTATATTAATGAAATAGGTTAGACAATGTTGAAAGGAGTACAAGTTCTCTGCCATGTAATACATAAGTGTTACTACAAATAAAACAAGGCTAATAATTGCAAGACAAGTCATTGTTAGTTTGTGTATGAGAATTTCTTGCTGCTTTCCATAAAACAATTTCCATTCTTCATTCTGGGAGCTGGTGATATGTCTTATTTATTTTCACTGATCTAGAATTTTAAAGATACATTCTGGCTGGGCAGAGTTTGTCCATTTACTTTGATTCCTTGCTTCCAGTATCAGTGTTATATGTTTTCTGGGTCAATGCCAGAGAGGTTATCATAAGTTGTGAATTACAATGTAAACTAAACGAGAGGTTTTTCAGCTGAGCAGTGTATTGGTCAAAACAGTAAATCATATTCTGCAAGGTGTTGAACTTCATCTTCTAGTAATGAATGGAAGAATGAAATGCTCAGCAGTGACTCAAAACCAGGCTCTTTGCAAAAATCAGCCACTGACTCCCAGCTATGTTGACAGTATGCTGGAGACTGGAGGGCAAGATTAACTCTGTATACCTAGTCAGTCTAATAAGAAATGTTATTTCTCAGTCTAACAGCAACAGTTATTTATAGATGAACAATGAGCAGGTCTAGAAGTAGTAATATCATTGTTGTAGTTTATTAAACTTACATTATCATGTAATTGTCAAAGAAAACATGTTCACCAGCTACTAATGTCTAGAATGACTGGTAAGCAGATCCTACTCAGTTCCTGTGCAAGTGAAATATAAGTTTGCTGTCAACTTTGACAAGGAGCAGGCTCTTAGAAACTTGAATTGAATACAGAATGCTTTACCAACTTCTAAAAATAAAATACAAACTTAAAAACAAACAGCTTTTTGTTGGTGTGTTGGGGTTTTATTTTTTTTGTTTGTTTACGGTTTTGTTGGGGGGGGGGTTGTTTATTTTTGGTGTTTGTTTTTTTCCAAAGCTAGACAATAAACCAAACAAAATCAAGTTGGCAAATATTTAGATATCAGCTTCTCATCTGACAGTCTCTGTCTTCTGAAGAATTGCAAGCTAAGCTTAAAGCTCATAAACTGTTTTTTAATTAAGGAGAGGGCAGGATGCCTCCTAATAGTTGAAATGCAGCTGGTTTCAGACAAGTGAATATTTAATATGACCTTTTATACTGACTTCCTATACCTTCTAGCTTTGAACATTGCTTTAACACTTAAGCTCTTCTGGCTGGGCCTGTGTTTAAATAGCTGTCCACAGCTACTGCAAATTGATTTATTGCTTGATGAGGATCAGGGATGCTGAGCAAACACAGAACAGTTTCTAATTTAAGTAGTGCAACACTGATTTTGTTGTTGTTGCTTGATTACTTGTTTTAACACAAGTATGTGTTCTCAATGCAGTTTTATGCTATCCTGCATTTTTTAGAGCATTAAACATGGAGAGGGCTTAATACACATGGTGTTATAAACAAGACTGATTGGATATCTAACACAAAAATTCCCTTACACTATCTGCTGACAGACGTTAAGTTGCTTATAGACCTTTGCTTCATTGAGGAGATTGGATATGTCATTTTCCATGCTAGGAAATGCTCCTGCAAATGGATTCTTAGTTTTATTTTCTATTTCTTCAACCTTTATTTTAGAATATTAGCTTCATTTATCCAGGTATTTGAAAATGAAACTTGCAAATATATAGTTTGTTCCTAATCATAAAACAGTATCTTTGAAAGGGTTTCAGTATACTCAGCCTGTAGGAAATGTAGTTAAATCTTGAGAATAGAATAGTAAAGAGTATCAGCTATTATGTACTTAAACATCACCACAGTCAGCCCTGAAAACATGTAGTTTTAGCAACTCGCACTCAAGTATCTTACCTGCAATGATAATTTGTACGTGATCACTTTGAGCTGTGCCTTGCTTGAATTTGGAACTTCATTGAGAAGTGATGATTTCACATTCTTAATGTATCTTATCTGTTACCTGTAGGAAGAGGAGGTTAAGATTGTCTTATATGAATAGATGGGGAAGAAGAACTAATCTTGCAGATAGGTAAAGCTGGCACAAAGCTCTTGAGAAAAAATGTGGGATGCGATTAGAAGGTATCAGCAATGGGAACGGTGGGTGAATTTTGAGACAATGAAATATTTTGCATAATAAGCAAAGTGGGCTTGAGAAGTAACAGAAAGGACAGAGGTAGATGGAGGGTTTCAGACAAGCTGTTTAAAGGCTAAAGCCAGGATAAATCCGTAACTGAGACATAAGGTCACAAGACCAACTTTGCAGTGCATACCTGGAGTAAAGAAGAAGATGAATGTCAGTGTATCTAGAAGTTAAATCAGGTGAGAAGGCTTTTTAAAAAGGACTGAAAATAAAGCAACAAAAAGCCCAACTCTGCACAGCTGAAAATGAGAGCAAGTTGTCCCAAAATAAGATTAAAGAAAAGTGTAACTAGGACAGCTAGAGCGGGGATGAGAATCAAACACTAGCATTTACTAGATAAGAAAAAACAACTGAGATCAACAGCCAAGACTGGAGAGAGAATGAAGGCAGGTTAGAAATAATAAGACAAGATAAGGCAAAACATGGACATGGGAAGCAAGCAAATGGGAGTGTGCTGTTAAAAAACCCTTTCTCAGAGCTTGGAAGGGATCCCAAGACTTGCTGTCTCTCTTCTGCCAGGAATAACTGTGAAATCCAGTGGTGAAGAGAGACACAGCTTTTCAAATGCTAGGTCAAACATGGGACTACCAACTCCTGCTAACATGTACTGCATGGGGAAGCAGAAGTGGATGAATTATGTGGGTGTCATCAATGATGGAGTGGTTGTTGGCAGAGTCTAGTCATGTTTATTCTAGAAACTGAAGGAAATACTGAAGAAAAATAATTATGATAAGAGAAATTATGTCTAAAGTCTTCAGAGAAATTAACAACTAAAATTTTGAGTCCTAGTCCTTGCTTCTGCCACAGAGTTCCTTGATAAAGCTGGTTGAAGGATTAAAAATTTAACTTCTTGCTAATGATTTGCTTCTTATTTTCAGATGCTTTAAGCTCCAGGGTTTGATTAGAAGTAGTTCTGGGTGCAGACTAAAATTGCTGCAACTGAAATCAGTGAAACTAGGCCTTAAAGAAATAAGGTTTGCTATAGTGCCAAGTCCTGACAGGTCTACAAGATATCAAACCAGGCAATCTGTAAATGTTTCCCATGTGTAATATTCGTATCCTGTCACAATATCCCCTCATCTGAGGAGTGTATTATGAAACTAAACTAATTAGTATTTTCAAAGCACATGAATACTGTAGCAACAAGCTCCATAAAAAGCCCATGAGGAAATTAATATCTCTGTATGCAGAGTAGGGTCTGAATAAGTGTATAATGAATAAAGCATGGGGTGTACTTTCAAAAATAAAACAGAAAACATAACATTGAAGAGCTTTTTGTTAAGTAAGCACAGAGGTCTGTAGAAAAAAATTGTATGTGACCACGCAATGAACAACTTGCGGAATGAATAGATGTGGGAGAAAATAGAGATACAAAGTTTCACAGGTGTGGTCACTGCCATTAAAATCACAAGTGTTTGATTTTTTATTTGAAAAGCTTTTTTTTTTTACATAGTTTACAATATAAATGTTTACTATATAAATGTACATTTATGATTGGATATATGTCTCTGTTACTGTAGACAGTCTATTTGCCACAATGCACTTTCAGCTTCAGTATTTCTTTATAGAATAACAATTTGAGGAACTGGGAATTACTTAAATATAGTTTCAGCTGTTTCAGAAATGCTCTAGGTACCTCAGATGCAAGAAATGGTTTTATCAGGAGATAAACCCAGGAAGGTAACCATCTCCTGCTGAACTTCACTGTGATAGCCTCTTGAAAAATCCCAGGAGTCTCAATCTCAGGGAGTCATGGTCTTCAGCCATCAAAGCTTTAGGCATGTGCTGAGCTTGATGCTTGTGAATAAGCCCATTGTGTCCACCCACCTGAAAGCCAAATGAGATGGAGGCCTAAGCAGGAGACACATAGCCAAAGAATGAGGAGGAGGTGTGAACCACTATATTTCAGATTTTCTTTTTTTCAGATTTGTGTTTGTGTGTGTGTGTGTGATTGTGTCTGTCTCTCTTGCATACTTGTCCTGGGTTGGTGGTTTTTTTTTTTTTTTTCTTTTCCTTGCTGGGGGTGGGGGGCAGGGGTGTTAAAAGCAGAAAAGCCTCCTTGTTACTAGACTAAAAAACCCCAAAACAACCACAAACAAAAAAATCCCCACCACATTCAATGTAACTGCATGTACCATTCCCTGTGTCTCTGTATAAACCCCCAAACCAGGAAATTTAAAGGAAAAGGGAAAATACTTGGAGTTCAGTTATCACTGTTGTGTTCCTTTGGTTGGTTTCCTTCCAGCTTAAGCATTCTGTCTTCCTGGCTATGTGTTTGTTTCTTTGGAAACGGCTGTAGGATGGTTTTTTGATTGACTGTGTTGTCAGATGGATTATCAGAGTTGTGAGCTTTTTGGGATGGTAGACATGAATGTGTGATGAGAGAAAGTAGTTTGTACTTAAAATGTTTCACAATTTTGTATAATGAAAGCAGATAGATTGAATATTTAACAGGTTACTTACATAAAATATTCTTTGTTTTGTTTTGTTTTGTTTTTAAAAACAGGGGTTTTTTTTGTCACTAGGAAAGAAACTTCCCTTAATATAAGGAGAGATTTTTATTAATGTTACTAATGGGGATATTAATACTCTAGCAATGAAGAGAAGTTTATGCAGAGATGCAGCTGTTATTTTAAATAGTAATTTGAATGTGTACCTGCTCTTGGTTACAAGGAGAAAACAGCTTTTACCCTGACCTCTGCACACATTTACTTGTTACAGGGTTTATGTGCCCAGGCTTCTGCATGATTCCCTTCTACTGTTTCTGAGTTTGTTTTCTGTGTTAGTCAGGGCTCTGCAAGGCCAGCTCTCCTTAAGACTGTGAATGGCTGGTGCTCCTCTGCTAGTGCTGGTGATGCTGAGATCAGGTACAGATTGCAGGCTGGAGGTTGACATGAACGTCAGTGCCTACCTTGCTAGGAGACTTAATCTCCCACTGCAGAGACTATAATAATCTGGCTTTAACTGGCCTGCTAAGGATCGTATGTTGTGCATTCCTTTTCTGGGGCTGTAGAGAATTCAGCAACATCACTGTTTTTAAAACTGTTGAAAAATGTATGCATGTTAGAGGTTATTAGAGCACATGGAGGTGCTTAGGTGCAGGAGTAAACACAAACTTTAAAAATGTGTGCATATATAAAACATGACCAAGCAGAATAACACAACAAAATTAGGGAGGTGAAATATGTGAAATGAGCATGTAATTAATGACACTGCATGATACACTGTCTCCTTTGTGGACTTAAAAAAACCCCCCAGAAACTAGATTTCAGACTGAATCAAACTGGCTTCTTTAGCAAAGCACAGCCCACTGAGCCATGACACTGTGCAAATGAAGGTAGTCATCAGCCCCAACATTTCTCTGATGGATTGACAGGAAAGGTTGCTGATGACTTCCTTGGAGTCAGATCCAAGTGTCTAAGGTGGTTGGTGATAGAAATTACATTGAGGAAGTGGGTAAAGGAAAAGGACGTGAGTTTTTCAGGCTTTTCTGTGATCTAGCATGTGGTGCTTTTTGTGGGTCTTGTGACATACAGCAGCTTCTGGGACAGAAAATTTATTCCTTACTAAAGGCCTTTCAGTGGCAAATGCTTATTCCTGGGCTTTTAACTTTGGGGCAAAGAGACTGACTTGCAAATAGCATAGACACAACCTAGATGCAGGGAACACATGGGTGCTTCAATGACGTTGATGTTAATTGGTGATAGACTCCTTGATATGCTCCATTATTAAGGTATTAGCTTTGTCTTACCCGACCTTTCCAGTATTAATGGTATGAACCGCTGATACTACTAGTTATTCCAGCAAACAGTAACCTCTTACTTGAAAGAGGGCATAGATAGGCGCAGCAACTCCGGGCAGGCAGCAGCACACTTTTGTCTTGCCTTGCCTTGCCTCGCCTTGCCTCCCCTCCCCCGCCCTTCCCCTTTCAGTCCGCCCTCGTTTTTAGGAGCAGCTAAGCCTCGCTAGCGGCTGTGCCTACCCGGAGTTGGCGGAGCCGCTAGCGGAGGGCAGGGGCGCAAGGAAGCTGTCCGGGAGCGCCGCGTCCCGAGGCAGCGGCGAGAGGCGCTTCGCGCCGTCGGCTCAGCCTGCGCTCCTGGCACAGCCGGGGGAAGGGACTATCTCCGGATTTCCACTTCTGCAACAGGGAAGTGCTGCGGAGAGAGCGAGGTTGTGCGGACTCGGACGTGAGATAAGGACGCGGCCACTTCGCGGCAGCCCTTTGAAAAGTCCGTGTTAAATGTGACACCCCAGAGAAATGGAAGCAGGAGAAACTCCCCACTACCGCCTCTCGCCCTTTTCCATGGAAACTCGTAAAAGGAGGAGGAGTAGTTTGCTACGGAAAAGTCTCACCTTGGTCTGAAACTGTTTCAGGCATTTCTGCAGGGTCGGGGCTGCCCGTCTCGGGGGAGGGGAGGAGGCAGAGAGGGAGAGGTTTAGCTACCTATGCGTGTGTGTGTATACACATATTTTTAAAAATTCCCCGAATGATCTTATTTTATTCCAGCAGAACGTATCTCCACCCCTCCTCCCTTCCTCCCTCCCTCTCTCCTCCCCCCTCCCTCTCCAGGTTGATCGGCTGAAATGAGGCTTTGCGCGCTGATCCTTCTCGGGCTTTAAAACAAAACCCGGCCCCGTGCAGCCGGCAGCGGCTCGAGGCGCTTAGGCGCTGAAGCGCAGCGGGGCGAACCGAAGCAGGACACAGCGGAGCGGGGAGGCGGCACCCGCGGAAACTTCGCTTGGAAAATAAACCTTCACCACTTTCCTGAAGATCCACGTGAGAACAGGAAAGCCCAACTGCAAGATCTCAGCGCTGCTGCTTCTGCCTGCTGCAATTTTACTTTTTGTTTGCCTTCATTATTTTTTTTTCTTCTGTTTGTTCGTAGTTTCATTTTGGAACCGGTTCCCAGCTGCTTGGCTGAACTTCTGGAGAGCAATGGACCTTTTATAGTGCCTTCCTCTGTTTTAAACAAACTATGGACGCTTAAACTTTTCTCTTCCCCCATCCCCCTCGCTCCTTAACCCCCACCCGTCAGCTCAGGGGACTAACACTGCAAAGCAGCCGCAGCAGAGGGAGAAGTGTACAGCCAGTGATTTATTTTTCAGTCTTCTAAATTGCAGTTAGTTTTTCTCATCGTCCTTCTCATCATCCTTTCTGTCGAGCTTTTTTTGGCTGCCGAGTGTCGATCTGTGCATTGTTTTATCTGATCTCGACTCTTTTGTTGTTGTTTAAATGTCACGCACTGCTTATCTGCAGAGAAAGCTATATCGAGATAGAGGCATATAGTGAATGCGCGTGTTTCCATAAGACTATCAAGGGAGCAGATCAGAAGCAGCCCGGATCCTGACCCTGACTGTATGAATAAGTAAGCAGGATGCTGACGACTATGTGTTAGTTGCCTGTAAGGTTTTCGTAAGTTAAAGGGGGACGGAGGAGGCGGGTGTGTGTGTGTGTGTGTGTGGGACGGACACCACGACGACGACGACGACAACGACGGGGGGGACGGGGGGCGACACGACAGACCAAAGGCAGAGCGTATTGTAAGTGTTTGTGCGGAGGGGGGAAGATGTGGCACTTTGCTCCCGCCAGCATAACTGCCGCCTCCCATCACTAGTGCTCCGGGGTTTGCTCCAGTGCACCCCACCCCCTCGCTCCCCTTTTTTGCTTCCCTTTCTTTCTTTCTTTCCTTCTTTCTTTCTTTCTCTTTCCCCTTCTCCCCGTGGTAGTTTGCTGATGTGCAGCCCGGATCTATCTTCTGGCAGCAGCTGCTGGACCGGGGTCGACAGCGCGGCGGGCGGCGGTCGAGCAGCGGGGTTTGGGCCAGAGGGCGCGGAGAGCGACGTGGGCAGCGGCCACCGCTGCCGTCGCCTCCTCCTCCGCGGGAAGTTTGTCTGGGGTTTGACAGAATCGAGGGGACGCCCTGACAGACAGGATCTCCCGGCCTGAGTCCACCCCCTGCGCCCACCCACACACCAAGCGACTCTCTCCCCGGCGAGGTGACGAGCTGGGCGCCAGGAGGGCCAGCAGCGCTTATGGTCCTCGCTCTGTGTTGCACCCATCTGACTGAGGCTACCTAAGGCGCACCACCTCTCGGAAGAGCCTCCAGGTGGAGAAGGCAAAAATTCCCAGCCGCCTCCAAAACCTGTGGTTGCTCCATCCCTTACCCATATTTCCCAAGCCGGCGTGGACGGTCGAACCGGTAGCGTAATTCATCTGCACCCTCCCCACCACCTCCAGCCCGAGGAAGGATGAAAATGCTTTGCTGGAGGATGGCACTGTGGTTGGCCGGCTGGACTGTCTGTGGGAAGCCTTCCTCCTGTTCTGGCCTTGATTATGACTACACTTACGATTTCGCTGAAGAGGATAAAGCCGAGGCGATAGATTATAAGGATCCTTGCAAAGCCGGTAAGTGACTTCCACGTCTAATGCAGCTCCCCGCCCCCTCCCCAGCTGGTGACTTTGTCTCGGCTTTATTTACTGCCGTATACGTGAGTGGGGAGTCCCGGACTCACCTGCTCCCTCCCAGGGTAGCAGCAGCAAGCGGAGCCGGATACCTGCTCCCGGCTCCACTCACCTGAGGAAGGTACTCGAGACCTGCTTTTCTGAGACTTTCTGTTTCCCCAGGGCCTCTGGCTGAGGTGGGAGAGGGGCGCGGCGCCGGACAGAGCTGCACCAGCCGCCTCCGCTCCGCGTCCCCGGCAGCGTCCTGCGCCGCGGGCTTCGCGGCCGGCACAACGCCGCCGGCGACGCGGAAGTTGTCGAGAGCATTTCGGAGAGGCTCAAAGGTTTCGAGGCGGGACCGTGCCCGCAGCACAAGCCGCGAGCGCGGAGCGGCCACCCGGAGGCTCTTTCCAGGGCCCCGCCTGAGCCCACGAGCCCACTCTCGCCTGCTTCCGTCCCAACCTGTCGCCCCTGACCGTGTCCTAGGGCCGGCCGGCCGGGGCGGACCCGGGGCGGGTCCCCTGGTTCGGCCGCCCGACTAATAAGTACTTACGAAGCGCGGAGCCCGAGTGGGAGAGGAACTGCTGTGCAGTTCTTTTGGTCCACGCATGAGGCTCTTGCACTCCAGCTGGAGATTGGTGAGGTTTGGTCTTTTGTAGCCCGTACTGTGGGGCCGCTGTGGTGCTGTCTGCTTGCTCTGTGCCTGACCGACCCCTTTCTAAACCGTTCTAAACCCCCTTCTCACGTTGTAGAACAATGGGCACTTTACTCTTACCGATTCTGGACATCAGCCTCCTTAATGCCAGATACAGTTCTTCATTCTTTAAAGACAGGAGCAATCAGAACTGACCTGAGGAACGAGCTTCACTGGTGTTGTTGACAAGTGTATCTCAGTGATGCTTTTTATGTTTTTCTTTGCTCCCCCCAAAAAACTCCAAACCAAAGCCTGTGTTATGGACAACAGTGGTGGTCCTTTTCCGACACCTCTGTTATTAAATAAGTGCCCAACTTCCCCAGCAGCATCTTTTACATTAGTTGTATTCTGAAAACTGGTTCAGCCAAAGGTTATGTTCACTGTGTCAGTGTGCTTTTGTTTAATTTGTTGAGTAAAATGTGGTGAACATATATGCAAAATACGCAGATACTGTGTTTTTCTAATCACAAAGATATTTTGTTCCTAAGTGTGTATTGTTACTTGCTCACAACTGAGGAATGCTCAAGTTCAAAAGGAGCAGAAGTAACCGCAAGCAGAACAGCCAAACCTTTCCTAAAGGCTTCTATAATCTTAGCCTGTAAACTACTGATAGTTGGTCAAAGGTGATGGAGATAGTGGGTGCTCAGCTTCTTTTTGCCAGCATAATCCAAATACATGCTTTCCCTAATTCAGGTCTTACTATCTGGGATGAGTTTTGGACTTACATGAGTAATTTTACAGATATCTGCCATTCGGTTGGTTTCCACAATAAGGGCCTAAAGAAGGACAAAGCCAGGCTTCGTAACCAGAGGTGTGAGTTGTTCACACTCAGATTTGTGTGGTCGCTCTATGCATGAGATAACAGGTCAAAACAAGATAATCCTTGCTGAGATTGTGTTCAGTGTATGCAAACTTTGTATCTTAGATACAATTAACACCTGCTTTTACTGCATCTGGAAAGCATTCAGCTGAGGTTGTAAAAGTGATGTTTTGTGTGGTGGTTTGGTGTTTGTTTGCAGTTTTTGTTGTTGGGTTGTTTTTTTAACTATTCAGGAAGGTAACAGGTTGTAGACATAAGTTAATTTCTGCCACAGCAAAATAGAGGAATGCTCAGAATCAGCTTCGGTTTTCCTGCTTCAAAGACTCCAGTGAGCTAAATGCGGTTTTTACAGCATTTTACAGAATAATTTGGCCTAACACAATTTGTGGCAAATAAAATGCTTTGTAACCAACCACAATTAAGATGAATTATGATGAATTCACCTGTGTTTTAAAAGTTCTTAGTGTTCTATTTTTCTCCAGTGACTAGTGTTTGCTGCTTAATTTTTATTCTGTGGTGCATATGAGAAAACGTTTGTGATGATCCTATGACAGAAAGCACAGTACACAGAGCTATACTTAGGTATCATTATTCAATATAGAGGTCTCTTTTTAGATACAGTCCTAACTCTGTTAAATCAATCATATTCTGGTAGGTCCCTTTCCTCCTGTTTTTTCCTTTTTCTTGAAGAGCTGGAGAAATTTTCCAGGAACAAAATGAGACAGCCTCTGAGATGTTACTTATAGGTATTCTGAGGGATTATTTATGGACATTCACTGTGTATTTTAACATTTTAATACAAAACAATTCATTTTAGTGAGTATGCCTAGAATCACACTGTTCCTTTGACTTAGAATTCCCAGAAGCAGGATGCTATAGAAGCTCAAGTACATTTTCTTACAGTGTTTCCGGTTTTGCAAAAAATGTACAGATAATGTGAGTCTGACAGATGCCCAGCATGGTTAGGAGTTGTTTCTGGAACTAATATTTCTAATTAGATCTAAACCAACAACTATTTTATGCAACAACCCCAAAGTTCATCCTTGGCAAACAGCCAGAAACTTGGAAACCCTGAAGGGCTTTAGGGAACAGAAGAGCCTGCAGAAATGTTATGACGGTGTTGAGGAGATGAATGTTGATAAGGGAGCTATTGACTTGTACAGAAGAACTTGATGTGCTGTGTGATTATCTTGTGTTTGTCTGCAGACCTTTAACATATACGAATTTTGGGTCATGATACTTCTGTTTTTAACAAGTATCCTAACATTCTGTTACAGTGGGATGTGATGTAACAGTTTCTGTGCTTCTGATGTCTCAGATATGTTCTTGTGTCTCTGCAGGATATTGCTTTCAGTGTTTATCATTGTGAAGTTCAAGTGAAGGCATTGCTAGTTCATCTTCAAGATCTAATTTGCCAGAAGATGTGAAACTAGGAATGCCATAGTCATTGCAATGTCAGGGTTTAAAGAATCTAAGAACGTAGGTCGGAATTTCTATAAATCAGCTATTGCTCAAAAGAGTTAATTGACTAATTGTTTTAAATTGACATTATCAAGCTTTTCAAATGGCAGCATGTATCTGCATTTATCTGTGGACTCCCAAAGGCTGAATATTTTTCATTCTTGCCACAGCTTATAATGTATTAAGGATATCTGTTGAAAAACGTAATGAGATGTATAGGAAAACAATTTCCCATTCTGTAATACTTACTCATAGTCTGCACTTAGCTGGTATCAAAGCCTTTTTGAAGGCTTTTATTTTGTTTCCTTAATACAAAACAGAGATAGATATCAGTCTCTGGTGTGATCTTCCAATTCAGATGCTGTAAACCATAGAAGACACTCTTCATTTTGTTGCATATCCACATCACTGAGGACTGTTCCAGTCTCTGAACAGCTGGCTGTCCTCAAGTAAGTCTCTTCTAGAATTTCTTCTATGAGATGTTTTATTTCTCTCCCCCTGCCCTCTAAAGCTGTTTAAAAATGCCAAAAGTATAATCATAAAGACAATTAGATGTACAGCTTCATAAGGTGGAAGTTGGTTAGCTTGAAGTTGTTTGACTATGTATGTGCACCTTCTTGAGAGTAAGAGAAAAGTAAGAAAGACTCTTCTTAGCATCCATTTCTCACTCCAGTGAAAATCTGAGGAGCTCATTTGGTTTCTTTTAATCTTTATAAGTAATAATAAAACCAGTTTGGTTTGTCTGTAACAGGAATATTAATATTTCAAACTATGTATTTTGTTTATAAGGTATCTGAACAAGATAAGTTGACACTAAATGTTGACTATGATTATTATACATTGTCATCTGTAACTGTAATCCAAGTTTTGTTTATTAATGTTGTAGAAGCAGCCTTCTATACTTCTAGATTGGTTTGTGTCCCATTTCCTTCTGGGATGTGTTTTCAACTGTAAGCATGCTAATTGTACCTTCTGGTAACAGGAAAATTCTTAAAACCTTTGATTAAACTTTTAAAATCTTTTACACTATTTAGATGATTGAGACCTTTCATCTTCACATTTCAGCTGTGCACTAAATTCTGAAAGATATGTTGTTCAGTTTGTGCTAATATAGGGGTTGTACTACTAATATCACTTGCCAGATGGACAGAACTGTGACTATTCATGTAGTAAACGCGTAGTGTAGGCAGCTGAAACACAAACAAGCTTTTGAGTAGTTGGTCCCAAATGGCCTCCAATGTGCTGTGGATAAACTTACAGGACAAATCAGACTACTAAATAATTCAGTTTTAAAGTAATATTTCTTTTTCAGATTTCTTCACCATTACTTTATTTGTTATGCCCTTTAACACAGGTATTTTTTTTTTTTTTTCAACAACTTTGAAGGAAACTCTTGAGCAAAAAGTTCTTTTACTTAGCTTCATGGAAAAGATTAATTCAGTAGTGAAACTGGGAAAACAATATGAAATTAATAAATTTGACATTCTAACTTTTGAAATATCCTTCTATACCAAAGACTCAGTTTCATGTCCAGACCACTTTCCATAGTGATTTGTTTCTAAATATATTTCTGGTGTGTTGAACAAGTGACCTGCAAGGAGCAGTATTACATCACTGCAAAACAAGCCTAGTTGACAAATGTAATTGAGCCTGGAATCAGGTCTCCCAGGCAAGCTCGGGAACATTCACCACACCTGGATGTCTGCCTTATGTCGTTGTTATTGCCCCTCTGAAAAACAGGGTTGATAGGCTTATGACATAATTCCATTCACTTCTTTTTTGAGAGAAATGGTCACGTCTGTTGTGTGTGGTATTGACAGAAGGGTTGTAAAAGCAAAGAATCAACTTCTGGTTTTCACAGACACAGGGGACTTTATAGGAAGAAACAGTTTTGTTTTGATTTTCTTCTTGCATGCACTGCAGTACTCTAAATTTTATAACAATGAACAAACTCAACAAAGGGAGAAATCTCTGTTCTTTATTTAGACAATATGTGTATATCTTTAAATTGAAATAGGACTTTATGATCTGGCTTTAGATAATGAAAAATGTTACGGTTGTACAACATTCATCCTTTCTAAACAAAACAAACAACAACAACAAATCTGAAAGAAAGAGTGGTCCAGAGCAAAACTAAGCTTTGGGCTTTCAAGCTTTTGGTAGGAAGGACAGTATTTTTCAGTGTTTTCCAGACCTTTTTTCAGCCTCCTTAGGGTCCATCTACTCTGTTGTAATCACTATTGATTACACTTTATTCCTCCCATTCTTGATCACAGGCAACCTCGGTCCACCTCCCTACTGCATCCCTTCAGAACTCTAGCAACTGAAAGTGTGACTGAAATACTCTGGATATTTTTAGTCCACTCAGGATATTTTTCTTGGCTAAGAAAGCACCAATGGCTAATCTGTTAATGTCTTTTAGTGCACATTAGTTCTTTGTGTCTGCTGCTCATCTATTTCCTTCGCTGTCATCTCTTTAATTGTTCTTATGACAAGTTTCCTTGCTTCTGAATTTCTCTTCTTCATTGAATATACTCACTACGCATTTTCAGGTCTTTCCTGTGCAGCCCAACTAGCCCTCTTGTCCTTTTCTCTGTTTTTCCCGCTTGACATATTCTTCTCCTTTTTACAGTTAGCAGTTATTCCCCCAAATAGATTTTCTAGCTCATCATCAGGCTTTCTGTAATACTGTTCTCCAGTGCTTTGATAGTTCTGTAGAAGAGAAAATGGGCATCTATGCCTGCAGCTGGACATGAGGTGGAGGAAGAGGAGGAGGAGGAGGAGAAGGATGGGTGGGCTGTTCATGACCAGCATCCTCTTAGAGGCCTCGTGCTGGAGTGCTTAGTGGGCTGCCAGTGATCTGTTAAACAATGTAAGTCAAACCCTGCAAAATGCAGCTATAAATATTTGTGCAGAACACATACATAAACCTTCTGTCTCTGCTAGACTCATGTATAAATATCAAGATCTGATGTGAAGACTGTCCTTGTTGAACAATGGAAGTAAGAATACTAGAGGTACTTAGTGTAAAATCTGTATAAATAGTAATGTAACAGAGCAGGTTGAGCTGGGGAATGTGAAAGTCACTTCTGTGCCATGAACATATGTAATGTCTGTGTGTGACCTTGAACAAATGTGCAACCCATGTGATTTTTTGCTCTTGCAGCCTGTTTTTGAGTCAGTTCCTAATCAGAGGTTCTCAGATAGGATTTTTGTCTGCCTGATAATCAGCAAATATGAATTTTCAGTGGCTGTAAATCAGTGAGCATCAAATGTTTGAGACTATTTGAGTACAAAGAGAGAGTTCTTACAGAGCAATAATGCACCACAATATAGGTTTGTGAATTTTCTCTTCAATATTTAAACCAGACCAAACAACCAACCCCCCAATTTTGTTCTAAAATAACACATTTTTTCCTGAAATTTGTGAAATATTATACCGAATAGAATATGTATTGTGTCTTTAACCAGATTCTTTGCTATACATATACTTTATTGAGATAAAGTAAATTGATAATTGGCTAGGAATAGATTTTGAATTTTTTTAAATTAATTTTTATGGTTATAAATTATGTTGCAGAAAAACATGCCTGTTCTGAGGTACACTTTTAGTAATTTAAAACATAAACATTTTTAGCAACAATTTTTGTTACACTTACAATTTTGCTTAATTTTTGCATAAATTACATGGGAGTTTTAATTTTAAAATAGTAATAAATCATGTTTTAAAAGTTGATGCTGCCCACCTACTTGGTGCAATATATATTCCACTGTATCAGGACTGACACTCTAGTCTAATGGTACATCTTATCAGGATTCAAACTTCCTGAAGATTTTAGATTCGTGTTCTCATATATCATTGACATAGTATCAAATTTTAAAAATTGTATAGTAAGTATTTGAACTCTATTTCATTGGAAATAATCAGCAAAAACAAGACACAAAAATTAAAATTAAGGGTGTCTATTTTAAAACTTATTTTCAGTAACTTTAAATCTGAATTTAGTAATTATCTGTTTTGCTGTCCTGATGAATTTCAAGCCCTGTACTACAGAAACTGAGTGACAGATATATACTGGCAGTACCTCTTGAGCCACATTGTGATCCTTGGAGGTTGTAAACTGTATGGTAGGTTTTCGATACCAGCTCCTGGAACAAGTTAAGGCACACAGAATTCAGCTGAGAGGGGTGTATCTAAAGAGCTGTGCATTATTCTCAGGCTGGTAGCAAAAGTTAAACATATTCCTAGTAATAACTCTAATTGTTATTAAACAAAATCAAATTCATTTTGTTGATGTCCAACATCTAACTACTTAGTTACAGCATTGCTGTCATTAATATTACATCACCTAAAGGTCTTCAATGCTTTTGCACTTCCCCAAAAAAAGTAGGAAGGATTTTGGATAAGGCAAAGTCATTGTAAATGGAATGGCCAAGAGACAGAGCTCTATTTCCTGATTATATGCTCAGATAAATAAAGAAAATAATTTCAGATGGTTCTTGCATAATACAAAGATTTATTTAAGTAGTTTACTTGCAACAGCTGTTTATATTTGCTTTCATGAAGAGTAGTTTTAGAACAACTCTGAGGGTGTGAGAACATGAGGATGAACTGTCCAATTTCTCCATCTGCTAAAATGTCCTTATATTTATAACAAATTTTCATGCATCTTAATTTTTACTTGTACTTGTTTTTTTTTCCCCTCATTCTACATTGCTCTTAGGATTGTGGTCTTCCTTCAGTTTTATTTGTGTTTCCATAATTGTAATTGCCTATTTCATCCCTTGTAAAGGTGTATATGTATATAGGCAAAAATAAATGCAGTCTGCTTAGCACTTTTCTAACTAAGATGAAGGCACATTACCCATCTTCTTGTGATCTTCATTTTAGTACAAGTATTTTTGATATGTCCATCATCACATCTTTTTGTCATCATATGAATTTTTCAGTCTTTATCTATGCAACTATTCAAGATGGTTGATTAAGGACTGAATTCTGGAATCTTTGTTCTATTACTGATATTCTGTAATAGCATTATGTTCTGAAAACTAACTGTGGTGGTTTGGACATGGCTGGGTATCAAATGCACACCAAAGATGCTCTATCACTCCTCTTCTTTGATGGATAAGGGAGAAGGGAAAATATAACAAAAGCCAGTAACAAGGTAGAAGCAGTTTAATAATGGTAAGCACAGGCAAAGAACAAAGGCCACGTATGGAAGCAAAAGTGAAGAGAGATGTTATTTTCTACTTCCCATCAGCAGATGGTATTCTGTCTTGGGAAGCAGGGTTGTATGCATAACAGTTTCTCTGGAGGACAGATGTCATGGATGAATATCCTCAGACTTCTTTATTTCACTTAGTTCTTATATCTGAGCTGATGTCATATGGCATGGAATACCCCTTTGGCCAATTTGAGTCAGCTGGCTCAGTTTGTCCCCTCCCAAGATCTTTCCTACCTGTCAGTGTACTCTAGGAGTGGGCGAATGTTGGAAAAGCATGGGCTGGATGTTTGTTCAGCAATAGCCAAAACACTGGGGTGTTATCAACACCAAGCTACAGCACTGCAAAGCACACCACTAGGAAGATGCTTTGAGGAGAATTAACTCCAGCTCAGCCAAACCCAATACACTAACATAGATTAATCTTTTATGGCTGGAAAATAAATTACTAATAAATCCCACCCAAACACATAACAAACCCACAGACAAAAAAAAACCAAAAAACCAAAACAAAACCCAACAACAAACAAACAAAAAACCCCAGATTCACACAGATAACTGTTTTATTCAATGACAGACTGTTGGAAAAACTGTTTGATGAGGATAGGGTAAAAAAGTTGTTCAGGTTAGAAAACAGAAAATAAGAGTAAGGACTTGATAAACATGTATAAACAAGAGAAGATGTAAAAAAGTTAAAGTTATTGGTTTTTACTCCTGCTAGTCTGTTAAATGATGAACTGACAAACTCAGTACTGAGATAAGGAGATACGTGAGTGTACAATTTTTTTTTTTAATTTAAAAAAATTTTTTATTTAAGCCTGCTAAGGAATTTCTCTGAGGCAATACTTGGATATATGGTATGACATTTACATGGATATATGGTATGACATTTACATAGATAGCAGGGGCATCTGGAGCTGTGATAATTGCTAATAATAACATTTTCAAGTGGATATTGTACCTCAGGTTCCAGAGTTAAATTCTGTCTTTAGTAGTTAGAAGCCAGGATGAACCCAAATGTGTGGCAAGCTTATTCTTGTATATTCTGCTGCATATTCTTTCTGTGAAGCACCTGGTGGTGGCTGCTGTTAGAGACAGGGCCTCAAAGATGATCTAGTGTAATACAATTTGGTTATTTAGGGAAGTAAATGAATTTTAAAGCTCAGTATTGACTTTAAATGCATCGATCATTTGTATTTGATGAAAATCAATGTATGCAAGCATACAAGAAGAACACTGCATTTACCTAATGTATATAGATTCTCATGATGGGTCCGGAGGAGGAACTGTATGCATGCTTATCTTTAAACACATGTGCATATGCTCAGCTGATTACCTAAGAAAGTGCCATTGAAGCATAGGTGCCTATAGAAATGTATACACAGGATCTTTAAAGTTGCATGAATGTGTCATGTGGATACCTTTGTTCTTTACTTTTTCCCTACAGTGGGAAACATTAATCTGTGTGTTAAACCTGATCTAGAGGCTGTTGAACTCAATGAGAATGTTTGCAATTGCTTTGAAGATAATATTTATAGGTGAATATTCAATAAAGTGCAGAGTTGACTAATCTGCTTGTGTTTGCTTTAGCTAAGGCCCACTTGTATTCATGTGTTCACATGCTTTGCAGGCACATTAATGAAGGCAGTTTAATTTTTGCTCCAGTTTCTGTAGTTGTCATCACAAACACGAGTATCATGAAATCTTGCATTCTGTGACCTTATGTTTTTGGGTTCTTTCTTGCTGGACTACAATGTGAAAAAAATTCCAGTAGTTTGCAATAGTGTTTGATTTTTATTTTTTTTTTTCTTCCTCTCATAGGAAGCCTCAGGATAAGACTAGATTTAGATTACTGAAATAATTTGTCAGCCTTTAGAGAAGGCTTTCTTCTTGTCATAGGTGAATATTATTTGCTAAACCTGATTAATGGTTAAAGATGTTGGTGAACATGATGTTTGCAGTTGTATATACAGTTCTGCATCTATGTAATTTTATGAAATGTGAAGTCAAAGATAACAAGACATTTGTTATAAATACAGCAGTTATGTGAAGCTGGTGTCAATGTAACTTGTAATAACATCAAAATCATGTACTATTGGTTTGACAAGTACTGAAAGTAATTTGCAATACCTCCACATTAAAGTATTTCCTGCCCTAGAGGCTGCTAGAAGCTAAAAAGTCATAGAAAACTAAGAGGAGCAGATGTATTAGTATCTCTGTTTATTGAAATAGGATAGTAAAACAAAATCAGAACAGAAAGTTTGTTTCTCCCTGCCCCAAGCTAAATACAGTTGAGATACATAAACTGTAAGTTGCAATGTACACCTAACTGTCCTTATGACATAGCCTAACTCAGCATTCAACCACATAGTTTGTTACTTCTGAGTTTCACAGACTTCCACTTTTTTCTCATGTTGTTTCTTCAGTGTTTTGGGCCTGGAGCACATGACCTATGAGGAGCATCTGAGGGCGCTGGGGTCATTCAGTCTAGAGAAGAGGAGGCTGATGGGAGACCTTATTGCTCTCTACAACTACCTGAAGGGAGGTTGGTGCGAGGAGGTGGCCAGCCTCTTCTCCTTGATGACAAGTGACAGAACTAGACAAAATGGTTACAAGTTGCACCAGAGAAGGCTTAGGCTGGATATTAGAAAATAATTCTTTGCTAAAAGGATTATCAAACTTTGGAATGGCCTGCCCAAGACAGTGGTAGAGTCAGAAATCCTGGCATTTAGGAACACAGTTTAGTACTGACCCTTCAGTGCTGGATCAAAGGTTGGACTGGATGATCTTTGAGGCCTCTTCTTCTGTAATTTAATAATGGTCTGGGTGAGGAAATAAGTAAGTCTAGAATTGACTTGAGGATTCTTATTTGAAGATTAAAAGTCCTTGTTTTTAGTTACAGAATTTTCTGGAGTTATTTCACAGGAGAAAGAAGCAGAAAAATCTTTATCCATCATGAAAAGATTCTCATTTTACATTTTTTAGATTTTTTGATCCCTGATAGAAGGAGCAGTGGAGAGTAGATAGTGTAGCTATCTATTAGATAGGGGGTTCCATTTTTTGTCAGTCATCTGCCTGCATTCTTGAGGGTGAAATCCTTCCACACATGAAATGCAGGTGAAAATACAGAAACCTACTTAAGGTCTTTTAGATATTTTAATTCATAATAGCTTTACACTGGAAGAAACTGAATTAAGTATGAGTTGTTGTAGTAATGTATTGCCGTGTGTCTACATAAGTGAAACCGGAATTAACAGAATTTATACCATGGGCTTTGTTTTGCATGATGAAAGAAAGCCAAATATGGAGATATCCCTGTACTTGATTAGTAACTGTGTTTATGAAGATACACAGAGCTGGAGGCAGTTCAAACTAAACTGAGAGAAATGCAAGCTATGCTATGATGATTTAAGTCAATAATGTGTAAAGCCAGCTAAAGACATGACAATATTTTTAATTTGGACAAAATTAATTTTTCTTTGCTATTTTTTATGAGGAGATTAAAAAAAAATAAGGTGTCTGATTTAGAATGAGGTACAACATTCTGTTACATATAATGTACATTTGCTGATTTGTTGACATTCTAGGACCAGAGTTGTGTAAGAAGTCAAAGGTTTCTCAAATTATTTAAAAGTGTTTGATTACAAATGTAAATATTTTGTTGGCCACTGCTAATGATGAATAAGTTCAGACTGAAGAACAACCTATGAAAAAAACCACACAAAATTAGCATAAATAATAATGCCCAGTACTTTATGGAGAAGGAATATTTATTTGACCCTTGGTTTGTACTTGCAATGGCTTGTATTCATTAACCAAAGATGTCCTAGGACTTATTAGTGGCAAAATTCTCCTCTTCTTCCAACAAGTAGATGACATATCACAGAAATTATCCAAGAAATCAACTTGCATGTGATAGACAAGTTAACATCACCATTCTTATATGGCAGTAAATTCTGATGCCTTTTATTTTCTATTTCTGTTATAGTATCAAGTTAAACCCTTTCTACAGCTGGCTGACCACTGGAGAGGCGCCCTGCAGCTATCAGTGCAGGAGCAAGTCTCCACTGACAGAGCTGTAGGACTCCTAGCTCCCTATGGCACTGCTGAACACACACTGCACCTTTTTTTCTTTCCCTTTTGCAGTCAGTTTTGAATCCAGTTTTTCTTCCTGTTTGTTGTCTTAAGAGTTGCAGGTATCTCTGTTTAGGATTGGATAGATGCTTCGAGAAGTCATAGAGGATAAAGCATCATGACAAAGTGCTGCATGCATTATTTACCAGGTGGAGCCAGGTAACTGCGTAAAAACTGAGATGTAAACTAGAGGTGGATAATCTAGGGATGAGCCCTCTGCAGCTGTAGATAGGTAATTTCCAGCAGAAACTTTTGTAAGTGCATTTTAATTGCAGATCTGCAATTCTGTAACTAAAAACAATGATATATATATCAAAATTCTTACTGGTATTTTGTTCTGACATGCCATTCAGTTAAATATGGGTGCACAGATTTTTGGGTTTCTTTTGTTTTCACACACTGCTGTGAGTTGTTCTGTGATTCATCTGCCTGATAAAATACCATGGCTTAAAAGCTTGTGTATCTGAAAGGTTGCTAGACTTCTTTTTGTAAGATCGGTCTAAGAAAAGATAGTTACCTTCCTTGCAGACTTTGAGTTTCATCTCTTTGAACCATCATAGCTATAGTAGCACTGCCTCACCCTGATACACAATACAGCAGATCCCTAAGGTTGGATGTGGAAGAGTCTGCAGTAATGATGTGTAACTGGCCCTGGACTGTCTTATGTGGGCCACAGCATGGACTGTGCTGGAGGGAGCTATGCCCGGGTCAGGCACCCATAGCAACCAGTCAGGTGGTTTTGTGGTTTTGTTTTGGTGGTGTGGGGTTTTTTGTTGCTTGTTTTTGTTTTTTTTTCCCTTGATGATAAAGTAGTGCTTTTGGTTTTTATTTGATTTGGTTTTTATTTGATTTTTTAATGTTGATTTTTGTATTCTTGCACACTGATACAAGAATACTAAATGTAGTACGTTTATGTATTGTAACTTACAAGGCTGAATTCTTCACCCACACTGTAGTTCCTCTTGGGATGTCTTGTTACTTCTAAAAAGATGAATCACATGACATTCACCTTAATGCAGTCAGAGTTTGAACCTGAGGAAAAACTGTATTTAGGACCACTTTACTGAGACTTACTGGAGATAGGTTTTTTTTTCAACATGGAGGCAAGAGGTAACCAGGAAGTTGAGGTGTAACTTTTTCTCACGTGTGTGTTTTGTGATGTTTTAAAATGTACATATATATATATATGTAGATATATGTAGATATTGCAATGCAACCCAAAAGTTAAAGTGGCATTATGCTAGACTAATTTTGAAGCATAAATAGCTGTTAAATAAAAATTAGTTGCTGTTCACACACAGTACAGAAGCAGATAATCCATGCAATTTTGCTAGGCCATTTGAATTGGATACAAAGGAAAACTCATTTAAACAGTTTTTGTTGATGTTCCTCTTCTAGTAGGAAATTATAGAGAGAGAGATGTTGTAACAGCAAGGGTGAACGTAGAGGAACTGTTCTGTGCTGTGAGCCAAAGGACATCATCAGGAACACTCCTATTATCTGGAAGCCTGACTTCCTGTCTCAATTTCCTTGTGAGTCTCAATGAATGGCAGAAGAAATGGAACACTCCCCTGCTTGGCCAAAAACTCTGCTAAATGACTGCTTTGGCTGCATGCCACACCGTCTTCAGGAACAAATCCTGCAGCTCCCTCCTGAGTCTGGAGGGTATTTGCTGCAGTTCCTAGGGCCTAGTGGGGTGAATTTTAGAAAGCCTGTGGTAGCATGACAGACTAAACCTTCTCAACAATGATATAATCCTTTAGGTGTCATTTGTATATTTTAAGCTTAAAAAAAAGAAAAAAAAAGACAGAAATATCTCTTAATGTAAACTTCCCTGAGAATTAAGCAATGTTAAAGACCTGAATTATAAGTTTCATATTGCATAAATAATTTTACTACAGTGAAAACAGCATACCATGCCTTACAAGAAGTATGAAATACTTGCTTAAAATGAAAATACTTTTAGAAATGTATTAAGTTAAATAGCTAATTTTCTGGCTTTTTTTTTTTTTTTTCCCAAAAGTTTTACCCCAGTTCAAGAGGGACAGGGACTGGACTCTCATCCAATGGATTAAGGGACTGGAGCACATCTGTTATAAGGAGAGGCCAAGAGACCTGTTGCTCTTTACCCTGGAAAAGAGAAGACTGAGAGCAGATCTTATAGATGTAGCCAGATGGGCATTGGTCTCTTTTCCCAGGCAACCAGCAACAGAACAAGGGGACACAGCCTCAAGGTGTGCCGTAGGAGGTATAGGCTGCATATTAGGAAGACGTTCTTCACAGAGAGAGTGATTTGCCATTGGAATGGGCTGCCCAGGGAGATGGTGGAGTCGCCATCCCTGGAGGTGTTCAAGAAAAGACTGGATGGAACACTTAGTGCCATTGGGTAGGGCTGGGTGATAGGTTGAACAGGATGATCTTGGAGGTCTCTTCTAACCTGGTGTATTCCTATTGTATTCTATTCTATAAATATCTAAAGGGTGGAATTTGTGAGGATGAGGCTTGTTTTTTTTTCAGTGGTGCCTCATGTAGGATAAGAAAAATCGTTGCAAACTAGAATAGAGAAAGTTTCACTTCAGCTTAAAGAAAAAGTTCTTTCTTTTGAGGATGACAGAGTAATGGAACAGCCTGCCCAGAGAGGTTGTGGTGTCTCCTTCTCCAGAGACTTTTCAAAACCTGCCTGGATGAGCTTCTGTGTGACCTGTTCTAGGCATACGCCTGTTGGCATGGCGGGTTGGATTAGATGCCTCCAGAGGTCACCTCAAAACCCTGCTGTTCTGTAAATTAGTATACATATTGAAATTCTAAATATACCTTTATTGTTGAATACAAAAATAGGCTAATAAAGATTTTTGTATGCCTCTTAAAGAATGAAACATAACTCACAAGCATACTATTAACTGTTAGTTCAATAGCAGATGCATCTGTTGTCTTCTATGTACAGAGGAGGTTGTTTTTTTTTTGTGTATTTTATCTGTACGTTTGCTCTATCATACATATTAAAACCCAAAATGTTCATAATCCTTTCATAGCTTCAATTTACATTAAAACCACATCACCAAACTTTTGGTTCAATTGTTGCTACTAGTTTCTATATTTTCTATTTTAACTATGGCAAGTAAGAAACTCACAGCTGTCTCAAAGGAAACTTGGCAAAATGTACGCCATTTCCCAATAGCCTTTCTCTGTAACAGAAGAGATATTAAGACGTTTAATAAATTTTAGCTTATTTTCCCATATTCGACCAAGAGGAAAAATGTTCTTAATTCTCTGGAAGTGGGAAACGCTCCCCATAGTTAGTCTTCTGAATGTGACATCTTTCAAAGGTCATAATTATTCTCTATGTGTCATCATTCTCAAGCAGCTGTTCAACTGGAACCTTTGAGAATACATGAAAAAGAGTTCAGAAAAGACTTAACACCACTGGTGTACAAAAAAAGTATTGATCACCTTGTCTTGTGGATTGGTTTTATTCCTTTGGTTGTTTGTCTCATGAATTTTAATATGTACACCTTGTTAAGGCTTTCTAGAATTTTAGTGTAAGCTTAATTGATATTAACTTCCATGGAGTGCCATCAGAGGGGATGAGGTGAAATAGGACTTCCAGCACTGAAGAGTTGTCAACTTTTTCACCTGCACAAATGCAATCATGCTATATAGGCTTGATGTCAAGATCAGTGTTGTTTTCTGTGAAGCAAGGCTGCTGAGTTATGCCTATCTGGTCATCTGGCCAGATAGACTGGTCTATCTTCAGTCTCATTTGCAAGGACAACTAGGCACTTCCTGATGATAACTGACAAGCAGTGCTCCCTATATTGATAAGTATGCATTTTGAGCCTTGGTACTAAGAGAGGCAGAATGGATGGCATTTTTAAAGAATTGGTTACAGAAGGATGGTAGAGACTGCTGTTTTATATAGCAGGGTTTTTTTTGTATTAAGGTCCTAATTTTGAAAACTGAAAGTTGGGAGATCTCATTTATTTCCATTGCTTCCCCTCCACTGCAATACCACTTTGTCCTTTCTCTTGGCCTTTAATGGTCAGTTCTCTCTGAGCTGTTGTTTCCCATACTCCCTCTTGATTCAGAGGAAAGAGTAAAGATTCTTGTGCTTGTCTGCACTTCTCAAAGGGACACTGGTGATATGCCACTGACTGTTTTTTATTCTTTGTGTACATGGCATAAAAAGTAGAGTTTAGGCAATACAGTGGAGAAATGTTGATGTGTGCTGTATTGTCAGTGTCTGCAGTTCAGAATTTCAGGTCATATAGTTCCACACAATAAATGAAAATAAGAATATACCTCATTTATAAGAGTGTTTTTTAAACTCCAATGAGAAGAAACATTAAGTGGTGCACAAGGCAGTGTAAATACATTCTTGTATATAACACAAATGTGTACATTTTTAAATGTGTATGTGAGAATGCAGTAACTGAATTCTAAGTATACTTGTATCATTGGACAGTAAGTTTGAGTAATAAAACATAAGAGACTCAAATATTTTTGTTCAGTTTTCATATATCCTATAATCAGACATAAAAAAAACCAAAACATTAAAAGCTAGTAGTGCATGATTTAGTTAAAACTACTCAGGGAAGGATAATTATGCTTTTTGTAATAGAAAAAAAGATATACTTCTACTAAATAAAAACAAGTGATTGGATAGCACACAAAATATTGCCCTCGAGCAAGAATAATCTTTAGAAGGATCAAATTCAGTTTCTGTTGTTTTTAGTTGAAATCTGACCCTGATTTTATCCAAGGGCTAGGTTTGGTTCACAAGTGTAATATATTGTCAGTGGCTCTAGTAGCAATCAATTTTTACCTAACTTGGTAACTGATGGAAAATTAAAAGCTTGAGATTGCTTTATCTTGTAGCAAGGACTATGTTGCTTCCAAGATATTTGACTGCAGATTTTTTTTTTTCAATTCCATGTGTTTATATTTTTATATAAACATAATTTTCTATTTTTATGTAAGAGGAGCTCTTCTCACATCTTGTGATCTAAATGAATTCTTGAAGTTAAATATAAATATTCTTTCTGGAATTAAAACCAAGCTAACAAATTCTGCTTAATGTATGAACAAATGGGACAAATTCTATTATTATTTTTATCCTTGCCTTTGAAGCAAGTATTTGGGTTCATTATCAGATGTTTAGATTTCAGCCATGTAAGTGATATTAGGCCTATTAGGCTTTACCAGCATTGCATATCATCATACTACTTAGCTGTTTACTCTCTGTATTCACTATGTTATATTTGTCTAATGATATTGCATCACACCTATAGTTTTCTCCAGAGGGTTTTACTTTCCTGAGTTTGTGGGTTTTCTTTCAGAGAATTGACTTAATCGCTAAAAGTAAAGCAAGCCTGCACAAAGTATCTTCATGTTGGCTTTCTTACATTTATATAGGACAAAGTAGACATACAGTAGACAGATTACAAGTTTTTAAGATGACCAGTGCATCTGTATGGTGACAACCTATGGATTGACTGAGTTTGATTTTTTAAAATTTTAAATGTAATAAAAGTAATAAAATGTGATATTTATTGATGCTCATCAGCACATCTCAGATCGGTGGAATTGTAATTGAGATAAAAATATTCCTAAGGATGAGTGCCTGGGGGAGATCTGTGGAAGTTTACCCTGACTGGGGTGTCAAGTTTCTGTTCAACAGAGAAGTTAACAGAGTAGTAACAAAGCATGTAACTGTAAAATTTTTGTCCCAGCCATTAATTATATAATTTTTTTAGATCATCAGCTTAGACTGAAGTTTGGCTATAAAATGCCTGCTGCATTTTTCTCATTGAAATGAATATACGTGGTTACATAGCAAGACTTCAGTCTCTTTCAGTGAGTTCCATGAGACCTGTTAAAACTGAGGGTGCTGGGACATGTAGCTGCGACATATGTTGATACAAATGATTTCATAGATAAACTGCAATCTGAGGAAGTACATGGACTTGGATTGTAGTTGTCAAGTTTTAATGGAATTTGGTAATATACATGAAAAATGGGAAATTGCTGTCATTATTTGTTCTAGATAAAATCTTGCAGAATTGCTTGCCAGCCACCTCAGTGGTTTAAAAACCAGCCGAAATTTAAAATAAGAATAGTAAAATTTGCTTTGAGGAGGAGACTTTTGTTTGAAGATGAGTCACTTTAAAAGCTTACTGTTCTATATAGTATGCATATTTTCCCCAGAAATGTATTTATTTCTATCCAGTTACTGTGCTGTCAGAAATACAATTGTAGTATAGGAGCTAGTTCTGTAACAAAAAAAAAAAAACCAAAAAAACAAAAGCCAAAACCCAAGACTGATGTGAACTGCAACAGTGAAAATGTTGGTAAAAGTAACAAGGGCATTACATAAATTGCTTGGGTTCTTGAATACATTGCTTCATGCCTGTTTCTCATAGAAAGAAAATAAACTCGCTATACTCAGTAGCCATGCCAATTAACATTTCTTCTGTTGCTTAAGGGCTGAGTTTTGTCCTCGCTTAAATCAGTGGGAAGTGACTTGACGTTCACTGGAAAATCTGTCTTGGAACTCTTACACTAATGATTTGGATGAGATCAAGTTGACTGCAAGGGAAAAGTGAGCTGTCAGCCATGTCTCATCCAAGCCTAAAACATATTAATTTAGTAACAAAAAAAAAAAAAAAGTTTGTATTCAGCTAATGCATTGATGGACTGTTCTGTGGGAGAACGAAAACAAAATTCTCCAGTGAACTGCTATATACAGATGCCTTCAAACCCACAATTCCATTTATCAATGTGTGTGACTCAAATTGTCTGCCCAAATTGTAGTCACCAGTTCAGATTTTGCAGGCTGCTTGATGTGTATATGTTTTTGTTCTGATTTTTCCAAAGCATACTGCTTATATTTTGTACACTTTATAAAGGACAGCCTTTTAAATAGTTTTGCTAAAAAAAAACCTGTCTCTTTTGCTTCTGCTTTAAAGTGGCAGACAAACACATAATCAAGGTCACTTTCAGCAAACTCTTGTGTTCACTCAGGTGTTAACTATTTGCTTTGGGCTGCCCAGAAATCATCCTCACCAGTTATGCTTTCTGTGTATAGCTAAGAAAACATTTCCAGTTGCTTTGTATCATGTAGCATAAACCACTGTAACAGGTGGCTGTTTCTGTGTCATATCTGTCATCTAGGGTCTTACCCTTAGATCTGTCCACATGGCTCTTGGCTGTCAACAGCAGCAAGCAAAATGCCTGTGCTGCCAATATGGCACCCAGTGCAAATGTTTGTTCTCTGGGGACTCCGATGCCATGATGAGCAATGCTTAGGACACACTAAGAAGTAAGCATTGTAGAGCTGAGGCTTGCAGGAGACTCCAAATGTTTGGCACCGTGGGAAGACAATTTGTGATGTTCAGACTCAACACTTGGGCACATATAGAGCAATAAGGACTGAGCAGCACATTGGGAGCAGCTGTAGGATGGGAAAGAACTGGAGAGAGAGGAGGAAAAAAAGCCCAAGGCCTTTGCTGTTCAGTGGTAGGGTAATTCCTGGAGAAACTAAAATTCATTATAGCCTAATTAAATGGTCGCTAAGTCCTTATTTTTGACTGTTAGGGACAGGTTTTGTTCCTGACAAATGCCTTACTCCAATATATATGGGTCCTTCATGACAGGTTTATAATTTTTTCAGATAGTTTGAAGTTCAAGAGGGAGTGTTATGGTTCTTTATTTCCATACTGGTTCTCCTTGTTTCCAGATGGGGCAATATGTAAATCTGTTCTTGGCTTGTTTAAAAAAAAAAAAAATTGGAAAATCCCTTTGTCTGAGTACAGAGCCTTTTTAGATGTGCCTGCTAAAATACTCAGCAGAGTTCTTTAGTGACTACCAGGATTTCAGGGGGAAATTGCCAGAACTCAACGTTTTATTTTTGCATTTAAATGAAAAGAAAATTTGATGCAAGGTGGGGTTTTTTTGTGTGTGTGTGTTTTTTTTTTTTTCCTCCCAACCAGGCACACTCGTTGCTGAGCAGGCCCTGATAACTTTTACTGCTCTCTCAGGCCACCAAAGATATCTTTCCCAGGGTGCACCTCATGGAATCAGGCTGTTGTGCCTAGAACTGGGCATCACCTTGCAGTTCACCCAGGACACAGGTTTGTTAATAGAAACCCCAACAATAAAATCTTGAACCCTGACTTCTGCATAATCAACTAAGGTTGTTTTAGTGGAGGTTTGACCTTTGCCTTCCATCAGTACAACAAGCACTCCATAAAACAATAACAGATAAGTGACTTTCATCTTACAAGCCACACATCTCCATGTGAAACAAGATCGCTGCATGGCATATCCAGTTGCAGCTGTGGGGTTGGGATTTTTTGTGGGGTTTGTTTGTTTGTTTTCCAGTGAACTTCCCTTTCAAAGCTTCTAAGTTACAAGGTTGTCTGTGGTTTTGTTGGATATATTTAGAAAGTCCCTATGATGTTCCTGGTTTATTTTCTTGTTTACACTGGCTGGAGGAATGAAATTCAAATTTTCATCTCAGGTTGAAGCATAATTTGGTGTGATTGCTCAGCTTCTGATCTCACTACCAAGAATGTCTTGTTTTAGGAGCTGATAGAAATATTTGGCTCTGTTTCACCTCAGTCACTCTTGGCAGTTCTTCATCTGCTCTTCTGGGGTTTCCATCTGCTCTTTTATTCTGCAGTTTCTTTTCAGCACCGATTCAGCACCATCTATTGCAAGTAAGTGAAAGATCACTGATTTTTCTGTTGGATGCAGGTGTTCTTCTACATCTCAGTCAGAATCTTTTAATACTTTATCTAATAACTAAAATACAGAATGTGGCAATTCCCTGCAGCTTTGAGTATTCCTTTGTTCTTCCTCACAGGTGTCCAAAGATTTAACCTAGAGCTGTATACATTACTTAAAACCCCCTCAAACAAACAGATATCTGAAATTAAATATGTCACTAGGGCTAAGGAAAATATTTGCTTCATCTGATGAACTTTTCAAATTAAAGTCCTTTTATTTGTAGAACAAAACTTAGGAAGTGCTTATGAACACCCTGGAAATTAGATTTAAATGCTTTAATTAATTTTGCTAATTTTTCAGTAATTTCACACCCTGTTATTTGAAGCTCTCTTTTTAAAATTCACAACTCATAATAAGGGTTATTGATGCTGAATAATCATTTGCTCTTATTTGATGAAGCTGTTAACTAGCATGCTGCATGAAAACACATATATACATGACTGTGAGTTCACTTAGTATTTAACTTTCAAATCTGTTTTTCATTTCACATTTTTTTCTACCTCTTATTTGTGAATTTTACAGAAAGCACAAGCAAATTTTCCTTTATCTTGCTAGTGAATATTTAGTCATGTAGTGTTATGAGGGCTGGAGCACCTCTGCTATGAGGACAGGCTATGAGAGTTGGGGCTCTTCAGCCTGAAGAAGAGAAGGCTTCAAGGACACCTTATAGTAGCCTTCCAATATCTGAAAGGGGCCTACAGGAAGGGACTATTCACAAGGTCTTGTAATGACAGGATGAACAGTAATGGGTTTAAACTGGAAGAGGGGAGATTTAAATGGGATGTTAGGAGGAGGTTCTTTACATTGAGGGTGGTGAGACATTGAGGGAATGGGTAAGACCCATTCCCAACCCAACTGGAATGGGTTGCCCAGGGAGGTTGTGTCTGCTCCCTCCTTGGAGGTGTTCAAGGCCCGGTTGGATGAGGCCTTGAGCAGCCTGTTCTAGTGGGAGGTGTCCCTGCTTATGGTGGGGGGTCGGAACTGGACGATCTTTGAGGTCCCTTCCAACCTAGACCATTCTATGAGTCTATGTCATAGTTAAAACCATACAATCATTACTTGTAGGAGATGGCTTGTCCGAATAAACATAAAGCTTAACTGGAAGATTCAGAAGGTGAAGGAAGAACTTTAATAGGAAATAGATGCATTATGAATTGGTTCATTCAGTGCTTTCCTATATTTGTACATTACAAGAGCATGTATTGTAGGGGAAAAAAGTAATAGTCCAGTGTCTGCTTAGCACTGACATTTATGACAGATTTCCGTTGAGTTCATGGAGGTTTTTTTGTCATACAGATTGCTGATAACTTATTATGTAAAAGCTTTTAAATAACTTTAATAGTTGTAAAGATTAATGAACAAAATTATTTGTCAAAAATTAAAAATCTCTTTATTATTTAAGGAAGCATGCAATCCACACAAGTTTGTTTTTTTTTCCTTTTTAACAACCATTTCTTATAGTCCACTAGGACTTTTTGATCTTTTCTATCTATTGCATAAACTAGAGAGATGTACAGCAGAATCTGATGCAGAGGATAAAATTTCACTTTCAAAAGTAGCCGTGAATACAGAAGTGTTTTCCTTTGATCATTAAAATAATTAGAATGCAGTAATAAGCTGCCTCTATTGGAAATAAAGTTACAGGGAACATAAAAAAACCCCAAATCTTTTCAACTGAAATACCATTTTATTTACTAACATATATTAGCAAATTAGCTGTTCATGGTGTTTCCAGGCATAGTGATAATGACAGACAGAATCTGAGGAGAAGATATTTTACATTTTTAATTTCTTACAACCCAAAATCTGCCCAAGTCAGCATTAAATGTTTCCCAGTGACTCAGAGATGAAGGCAGCTGGTTATTACTCTCCCAGGTAACTACCCCAGTGTGCCTGGGGCAGCTGCTGGAAGAAAATTCTCGTCTTGTAACTCCTGACAGAATGAGCAGGAGTGCAGGTGGGGGTACTGCATCAGCACTCAACAGCTTGCAGACCTGCCACCTACCACCATTAGCCTCTTAGTCTGTGCAATATTTTTGCTCTCTGCCTACCTCTCCCTTGCTGCCTAAACAAACTTTTTTTTTTTTCCTTGTCCATTTTAGAGTTTAGGGTATCCGGTATATGGAAGCTGGCTGAGATGCTGCCTCCTGTCATGTTTTTCAAAAGTAGATGGTGAATATCGATTCTTCCTTTATCAAATGGGAGACTTGTTTTGAGATTTAACCCAACATTGAGTTAAACTTGGCAACACTTGATGAACACTTTGTCACAAGAATCAGTTGCATACCCCTACTGTATCATCTTCTCTGTTCACTAAGTTGGTTGTGTCATAAAGAGAGTATTTCAGACAGGTGCTTACAGATTGCTGCTACCAGTAAGTCCTGAAGGACCACTGCCTGTCAATGTGATGATCAGTAAAAGGTGGTGAATGATCTGTTACCTGCTTTGCCACGAGGAACCACTACCAGGCATGGCAAGGAACTCTTCCATGCTCATGGCAGGGAAGGAGTAGTGAAATGAAAAGATTTGTTTCATCTTTTGTTTTTGTAGAAGGTGTAGAAATTATGTCTTGTCTGGGTTTTTTTTTGGGGGGTCAGGGTGGGAGTTCCTGAGGGCAAGAACTATTTCCAGGTAAGAAAGGTGTTTTTGAGGAAGGTGTTTGTGAAAACTGCCTGCCTTTTATTACGTCTTAATGTGGTAAAACTATACAAATAGCCTGGTGAAAAAAACCTGCTCTGGTCAAAGTTCCATTTATTAGTTTTACTTTGTGCTTTAAAGCTTGGAGAAATTTTGTGATTGGCTTCTATACAGCCAGAGTATGACCTTTGCCTCTTTTGTTTTACTTACAGCTAGTGAATTTCTGTCCTCAGTACTTCTGTTCTGATTAAGTATAGAAATTTAGGATGGTCAGTGTAAGTGTTTGCAATGTACTGGTGTCTCTGAATTGCAATGTAAATTGTTATAGGCATACACATGTAATAGTGCCTAGAAGACATCATTAGGCAGGTGGCAAAGTATATAATTGGTTTTGTTGGGTTTTTTGTTTGTTTGTTTGTTCTGTTTTGTGTGGGGTTTTTTTTTGGTGGTTTTAAACTTTTTGGTTGGACAGCAGTTATTTATAACTTATGAATTATGTCAGCCTTGAGTCCAAGAAATTCAGTATTGTTTGTAAAAAAAATAATATAGAGAAGATCCTTTCTTGGATGAGATTTGAAAGCTCAAAGGGAGGAAGACAGCTTTCCCATGGCTCTGGTTTTGCTGTGAAATAATTTTTGTACAATCTTGTCCTCGTTATTTATTCTACATTATTTATGCTATTACAGGGTTGAAAATTGGACCTCTTTAAAGTTGTTTTGTTTCTGAAGTACCTGAGGGCTTCAAATAAAATTTGTCTTGTAGTCCATCTGAAAAAATAGATGTCTTGCAAACTTTGACCAGGCAAATGCTACATTTATGTGGATGATTGCTAGGCCTGAGAGATCATCTGTAGTGACTCAGTTCATGTGCTGATGTATTGTTATTGACAAAAATGGAAATTATGGTGCATACAAAATATTTCTTTCAGGGACTCTGCTAGGAGCTGTGTTGGGAGATCTGACCCTGTAAACACAAAGGGCATTTACAGTTCTTGTGCCAGCATTCCAGCACTGGTTCTAGGTAGAAAACCAAGCTTCTATGAAAGATGTCACTGTTGCTATATACTTTATTAAAAAAAAAAAAATTACTTTCACTGCTGTCTGAAAATCCAACATATGCCCTCACATCTGTGATAAAGAGCAGAACTGTGTTACAAGTGGTGTTAGACATAAAGACAGATATATTGACTAAAAAACATTAACGAAAAGGTCAACAAGTTTCTAAGTAAGAAAATCATATCTTGTTGATAGTTCTTCATTTAGTTTCATTAAGTAAATGGAGCTTGCATATAAGTGCTATGGTTTTCTGGTTTTATGTTTGTCTCTTTAGAAAGATGCATTATGCAAGTTAGACCAGGGCTTGAATTTCTGTTTCTTCTATTTTTTTATCCTCCTTTTAGTTCTTCTGTAAGTGTGATATTTATCCAGTGTTCATGAAATTATTCTCAAGTGGCTCTAAACTCCATTGTCCTCTTATAGTTTCTCAGACCTCCCTCCTCCCAGACTTCCTCAGCTCTGAACTCTGCTTGAGAATCAGCTTTTGTGGAACAGAAAAACCCTTCTAACTGCATACAGACACAAAATACTGTCACGAAAGAAAACGTGCCAAATGTGCGAGAGCAAGAAAATCTGTTACTGCCTTGGCCTCTGTAGGGCATGATGTGCTTATCTATAGAGTGCCTTGCCCATGTATGGCAAGAGATCAGGCCAAATAAATAAATAATAGTCCAAACTCTTGAGTTCTTTACTCTGGCAGTAAATTAAAGTATATGAGAGTTTGACTGTAAAAAGCTGAATGAGTATGTCAGAGAAAAAAATAAGATGGTGGAAAATACTTTATCCAATTATGCTAACATGGAGAAGATACAGAAGGTTGATGGCAAATCAGGGATCAAACTGAAAGCCCATGACCAAAGCTGACACCAGAGGCAGATGTGGAGTTCAGAGAAAACCAAAAGTGAACTGTGTTTTTCACCTGTAGCAAAAGGACTGTATTTTGCATATGTATTTCATAAATGAAATCACACAAAGTGATAATGAAACTTCTACTAGTGTTTCATCTTTCTGCAGAAGCTGGTTGGTGATCTCAGCTGTAAGGGATAGTCCGCAGATAGCAAGGAGATTTCTCAGCCATACCAGGGAGGTGTTGGTAGTGTGGTGTCTAAACTGTTAGTGACAGAGCCTCTAGGGTTGGGTAAAGTGGCAAAATAGAAAAAAACTTGGGGGAAATCATGTCAAATCTTTGTGAATCTGTTTGGTGGTGTCCCTGAATATTGAGGCCAGCTGTTGTGGAGTGGCCAATGCCTGTGCTAGCGAATTTGGTCTCTCTCCAACAATTATGGCTGTATCTGCACTACCTATCCTTGGACATAGGCCTAAAGGTTGTTTCAGCTGTCCCATCTTGTCTGGGGTATGCTTGGGCACAGTGCTCGTATGCTCTTTATCACTCGTGGACTCTTCCATGCACTAATAAATATATCTGTATGAATTTTGCACATATTTATAGATGTATCGAATCTGTAATCTAAGTAGATTTAGTCCATGTGCCCCAGATAGCCTAATTTTCTAGCTGGCTACATCTTCTCCTGATGCAGATCAGTTTTAGAAACAAAGACAAGTTAGGCATCCATGAAACACAGGAAAAACTTTACATATTTAGTGGATGAATTATTTAGATGAAGAATGTGAAAGTTTTAGTTGTTGGTGAGTTGTTTTGTTTCATTTTGTTTTTTCAGTTCTCGTGTAGAGCCAAGCAAGATACTACTGTATATCAGAGGAAATCGTCTTGCCTTTAGCAACCTCTGTTGGAAAATGGAAGAGGTATATAAGGCCAGGGTGTATTTTGTTAATAATTGGTATGATCTGTTATAGCAAAAAGATTTGAGATTTGTGTCTAAGTTGTACAGCGGCCCAACTATGTTTTATGCACCTTCTCACACTTAAATCAGTGTCGTATTTCCCGAACAAAGAAAATTCCCCCTACTCTTAAGGAATCTAGATGGACATTATTGATTACCAAACAAGGAAGGTGAGATGAAACAGGAAAAAAATCAAAGGCAGGAGTGAAAAATCTGGAAGAAAACTGACACAGGGATGGGAGGTATGAACTAGTGAAAATGGAGAGGAAAATCTCACTTTGATGTCTATTGATCTGGATGTGAATATAAAAATAGTAAATAGTAACAGAGAAACCAATATATTGGCAAAGCTCTTTAATATTTTACACAAATATAAAAATCTGAAGACACTATAAAAGACAGAAAAAGAAGATATAGAGCAAAACACTATCAGATGCAAAGGTTATAAAACTAGAGACCTCCTAGGAGACAAGTGAGAAGGAGGTGTATAGAGTTCTTTGCAAGTCGTATAGGTTGTCCATTGGCTGGCAAGGATAGAGTTAACACTCTTAGGAGGAGGGAGGAAGCCACAGCTGCATGCCTTTGGCATAAAGATTGTCAGGCACCTGTCAGTGAAGGAAGTGAGGTGGGGTCTAGCTTCACTGAGTTATGGTTTTCTCCTGAGGCATTGTAACAGGAGTGTGTGTACTGTCATCCATAGAGGCTTTATTATATGGGAAAAGGTAGATGCTGCTAGAGAGATCATTGCTCAGATTGTTTGCATGTGAAATTTGCTTTAACAAAGACATTCTTTTGGTAATTTTGCTTAAACGTTGACTGTGGCATATGAAATCCCTTTCATTATGAGTAATTTTTTCACTGAGTAATTCCTTTATTTTTCCTCTGTGTTCATGTAATAATTGCATATATTTTGAGAAAAAAAAAATTAAGTCTATTCAGTCATGGCTTGCCTAAGTTGCAATTTTTCAGTTCAGTGAGGTGGCAAAATGGGTATCCATTACTTCTTATCCTACACGTTGAATAGTTAAAAGTCTCTTCTCATGCAAACATGACTGTCCTAACAGCTCTTAGTATAGGGCAAGCTTGTTAGGAGGTATTCAAGCTAAGCCTTGTGTACCTAAACTACAGTTCCTTTGGGGTGCCTTGTCCATCAAGCATTCTTCTCTCTCCCTCCTTGTAGCCTACACCTTTTTAAGAGGCTTTGGTAAGAAAAGGCCTTCTGTACACAAGAAAAGTGTAGTGATTAAATAAAATAGGCTTAGAGATCAGTTTAGTTAAATGGGGCAGTTGCCTTCTTCAGACATTCTTGCTCTGGTTTAAGAGTACCTTATGCTAATGTTTCAATGTGAGATCAACGTAATCCATTCTTAAAGGAAACAAACAAACAAACAAACAAAAAATTCCAGCAAACATGGAGTGTGAACAGCATTAATTAGTGAAATTAGTTGCTAAAACACTACTTTTGGGTACAATTGAAGGCTCTTATATAAAGTTGCTTCTTCGTACTTTATTGTAGACATAGCAGAAAATTGCAGGTTAGTTTTACTTTGATAATACTAAGAATAGGCGTGACCTGAAATAAAGTGTTGTTAGCCCATCTCACCCTTACTGGTCAGTGGTGCCAAATGGTGAATCAGTCTTTATGCATTTATGTTCTGAGGTGCTCTGTGTAAGTTGATGGGAAGACAAAACTTTTAAAAAGTAAGTAGGAGTGTTGATAGCAAACTGGTTGCCACTTAATAACTTCATCTGAAAGATGAAGAAATATGTCATCAAACTGTATTTTAGCTTGTTGGGTTTGGAAGTTTATTAGTTGGCACTCATGAAACAGTGGAGTGAAATCACAGTGTCATCATATGCAGACTATTTTCTGAAAAAGTAGCACTTCTGGAGGAATAAATTAATTGTCTACCTACTTCAATTTAAAAAAAATCTTATCAAATATGTACATGAGTAATTGTAGCTTCTTATATCCAGTTTACTACAGGCATTTATTTTTAATAGTTTTTCAGAACATATGAACAATAAAATGCATTTTGAACATTAATTGAAATGGTTTCTGAGATACAGCTTTTGAGCGAGCATTACAATATTTGAGAATGCACCTACCTACCATTTAGCACAAAGAGTTTCTTGAAGGACAAGCCAAGAGAAAGGGTAACTGAATGCTACCATTGAGGTGATCAGATTTGGCAGAGTAGGGAACAGGGTAACACAAATAGTTGTTCTACTGAAATTTAAATTAGTTTGATTTGAAATGGAGTTAAAGTCTGCTTTATAAACAGTGCTTCTCAAAATGGGGATATTTTGAAAGCATGCTTACTAAACAGGGATCTGAGCTTCTGTCTAGGTGTCTGATTTCTATCAGCAGTGCTTCTGTGTTTGGAATGAGAAAAGCAAATAAGGTAGAGTGTGTGAAATGTTAATGAGGCTGAATTTAGTATACAGAGTAAGATTGCAGAAAACAGATGATTTTTTTTTTTCTTTAATTATGAAAGCATTATAACTAACTGTAAGCACACACTTTAAGTTAAAGCTGTTATTCCAGTATCTGGTATTAGAAACAAGCCAAAATCTTTAAATTACATGGGTGCTCTCAGTAAGCCACTTAAATTTTACAGTGAAGGCTCTCATTTGTCAAACATTACTTCTGTTTCAGCTGCTATACTGGATCAAATATTATTTTGCTTTGAATAAGTGCCTGGTGAGATAAGATGTCTCAAAAAATACCTGTTGCTAACCACTTTGAATGAAGTTAATTTTTGTATGTTTGCTGAAACAGAAAGGGAATAGCTTGTGTTATGTGACTTCAACTCTTTTCCCACTTGCTCAGCATCTGTAGTCGAATCATCTGAGTAGCTAATGTGGGCCTGGTGAGTGCTGTTGAATGTAAGTGGTGGTAGGCATGGCCCAGTTCCTTTGGTGTTCTAAGCACGTTATCAAGAAAGATAAGCAGATTTTTTCTTGCAAGCACTCAGTATGAGTCAATAACTAGACCTATTGACATACTTGGCCAGTTCCATTGGATTTTCTTGTAAGTAAGTATTTGCAGAATCAGAATTTATCTCAGTATATTAGTTGGATACACGGTCTTGGGTCAGAGAGAGATTACATATCACTCTGCATTATGCTTCTGAGCTCAAGCGTGAAGTTGCCTTTGTTTCAGAAACTCTGATTAACAGCATGTGGAATAAACCTCTGTGTTTATTGGAACTGTCAAATAGGTTTATGGGACCAAATTTTTAATTTGTGCTTTGTAGGTGTATATAAAGGTCATCTTCTGCATACTCAGAGGTTAAAAGTACAGATTCTGGTTTATTTTCTGGTTTATTTTGTTTGGTTGCTTTTTGTGGGGATTTTTTTTTTTTTTTTTTTTGAAATGCCAGGTGTTATGTACTGTATGTAAGTCCCCAGGCAGAAGTATTTACAGAGTGGCTGATGTATAAAATAAAGGTTGCAATACTTAGAACAAAATAGACAGATTTTCTCTTCTTAAATGGATTGGAAGGTAACTGAATTAAAGTAGGAAGCTATAAATGGTTCTGAAGTTGTATGTTCACTGAGGATCTATCTCAGGAGAATTTGGACTTCTCTGTGTCTCTTTTTGTATGCTGCTCTGTTTAGATATTCACTGAAGGATAAACTTGAAAAGATTACTGGTGAACAGGCTAGTGGGTGAGCTTCTTCCCTTGGATCCACATGATGGATTTTGGCACTGATAATCTTCACACGTGATATCTAAGAATATTTTACAGATTTAGAAACTGCAGATCAGCTGTGGTACTGATGTTTTTGCACATCTAAGAAGATAAATTGTTAATGATTTGCAGTCAAGAAAACAAATGTATTTTAACTTTTTTTTTTTTTTGTGAATTAGGATGAACACATTCTGTAAATCATGATTCGTTTTCTTCACATCAAATAGTTTCTTAAATACCAGCTGGCAAGGAAGTCATCGTTGCCTTTTGCAGAACAGATGATTTTTCACAGCCGTTAGTTGAGTCATTCCATAGCTGTCATTTTTCAAGAAACAGATTACAGCAAACATTCCTAAAAGTAAGGATTTTCCTCTTGACCCTTATCAACACTGAGTCTGAAATGATGGAAACCTGCAGAGTTTGTTGCCTGCTATGGAAGTTTCTCATTTACAATCCCTGTAACTTACTGCTTATGAAACTGAGTTGGAACCTACACTTTCTCCTCTGCTACTTCCTTTCCTTTAAAACGTGCAGTTCAATCCAGAAGACATGATGAGCTTTCCTCGTACTTGATACTGCGATTTCTCTCTGACACACACAGTACTTTTCCTCCTAGCTCTTTCTCTCCAGCAGCTGTTACCTCCATCACTGCGTTGAGCCTTAATTGCGGGGCAGTGCCACCGGCTGTTTTCTGAGGGAGCGCCTCCACCCCAGCCACGAATGCCTTCCAGTGACACTAATGGGCCTTGATCACTCTCATCAACGGGGAAATAAACCGGGAAGGTCTGGGCCATCACTTCCGGGGTGTATCTGATTGGCGTGTGATTTTGCTCCTGAATAATGCCTTACTGCTCAGAAAGAGAACTTGATGATATTGGAGGGGGGTGCTGCTTCTTATGCCGAAATTCATAGCGACAACTTTTGCTTTCTCAGTTTCTACTAGATACAGCCTACATGCATCTCATTTTGCAGATTCCTTGGAATGGTATTTTCCTGGTTTGCTTAATTTTGTTTCGTCGTAGAATTGTATTTTCTTGTAGATGTTTGGTGTTTTGTTTTGTTTTGGTTTTTTTCCCCTTATTTTTGTTTATTTGAGGTTTTGTGTGTTGGGAGGTGGTTTTTGTTTGTTTGCTAGTTTTGTTTGGCTTTTTTTTTTTTTTTTTTTTTTTTT
>VWZI01009988.1:48203-94310 GCA_013396835.1 Psilopogon haemacephalus
TTTTTTTTTTTTTTTTAATTTTCTCATTCCTGAACCTGTAAGAATGTTTTGTTTCTTTAAGGTGCTAGAGATTACATCTAGTTTTCCTGATTTTGGTGCTACTCATTCTTTAAACTTTTGTTCTCTAGTCAATTATGCATGAGTCTGTTTGCCTTTCAACTTGACTGTTTAGTCTTCAGGGATTTTCAGCATTGTTAAGGATTCTCTTAGTGGCTGGTAATGGAGAAATACTGTTAAGTAAATTTCCTTAAGAGTGCTGATTAAGTAAATGTTTCAAAGTCTGCTGCCTTAAGGCAGTGTTTAAAAAAGCTTAATTTTCATTGTAGTGAAAAAATGTAGTTTTAGTGTACTTGTGTTTTATTTGTCAAGCACTAGGTTTTTCCTACTCAATATGCTTAAGAAAATAACATAGTGATACCCTCATTGTTCTTAATAAAACGGATTAATGAATTGTAAGAGGATTAAGTATTTTAGCTTCTAGTCTTTACACCTAATTTCAGAATACCCATCTGGAACCTAAAACATCGATATGCTAATATTTCATGCTCTGGAGTACTGCATTTCTGGAGATAGTTTTCAGGCGAACAAAGTGTTTCTTACCTGCAAGTGTGTGTAATTTCAAATTCTCTCTTTTGCTAATGAGAGAGTGAATTATTCTTCCCTGTACTTTTAGTCAAATACGTAATTTGATGGGTAGGCTAACTTATTCTCTAAATAGAAGTAATTGAAGTTTTGTCAGTTAAGACTTTGTGTGATATAACTTATATGAGATCTTACTTTGCATCCTTGGACCTTAAAAGATTTTCTGAATATGAATTAAGCTGTGTAAGTGTTTCTCTGAAACATACAGCACGTTTTACAGAAAAACAAACTAGTCCTCAGAGATGTCAAGTGGTGTTCTTAAGACTAATAAGAAATACTCCTGATCCTTAAGCTCCAAAGAATAAACAATTTTCATTCTCTTCCAGATTCATAGTGAGACCAAATGTTGTGCTTTAAGGATAAATCAATGAATTACACTATTATCTGTTGTTATTGGTTCAGAGTATATAACTAGTGCAAGGGCTGTGCTGTGGTTGACTGAAGCAGTTGTTTCACAACATGAGATGAAGGATATACAAGACTGTATATATCTGAGGTTGCCTGCTCTGTTGTGTGTCAGGAGAAGGCAGGTTAGCCTTTTGGAAGTTGAGATGGTAGCACCTGAACACTTGTGGTTTTGTTGGGAAGTGGTCCCTGGAGTGAACTGAGTTTAAGACCATGCATAAATTTTGTCTTGGAAACAGCAAGGGAATGAACGAACAACTATGGAACGTAGATAATCACGTGCCCTATGCTCCGATTTGTTTTCATTGGTCCCTTTAGTAGCGTAAGACCAGGAAGTCCATGAGAGTGTGAAGTTTTAAATATCTCTGAACCTGAACAGTCTTTGACTCCTTGAGTAATTAGGTAATTAGCTTAAGATTCTACAGGAAAAATTCCATCCAATGTGGAACATTGTTGTGAAAATTACTAATTACCTGAAAAAAATTGTTTCAGGGGACTGTGCAATTTTTGACAAATGATAAGACATAATTTTGACAAGCACCTTTAGCTACTCAGTTTGCAGAATAGTAATCGTAATTATGAAGACACATACTTGTAAAAAAAATAGAGGGAGTGGCACAGAATTATATACCCGTTTTTCTGTATTGCATCTGAAAAACGCTGGGAAGGAAATGTGTATAAAGCATGGGAAACATTTATGTGTTTAAATCCCTTAAGGTTTAGCCTTTTAGAAGACAGTTTTTAGTTTAAGATGGTCATCTTTTGTCCTGCTTTAATAAGTTGGGAGAGAGTTGTCTTCATCAGTCAGTCGGTCACTCAATCTGCCTACTTTAGATACTGATAGGGATGCATAGTTTGAGTTGCCTATCATTCCTTTTCTTGCTGAAAGTGTGAACTTAGGATCAAATGAGATGTATTAGATACTGTTGAGTTCAGAGGAAGTATCTAGACTAAAATTAGTATTCGGGTATTCTATTAATTTAAACCCTTTAATTGAAACTCCAGAATTCACGTAGGTGGTGTTTAATTTAACACTACGAAGACAATTTTTTTTGAGACTTCCTTGTAAAGGACAGTGTCAGAGGCATAATTTTTGTGAAATGCCCATTTAAGAGTAAATTTTTTCATCAATGGCTGAGACAAACTATTGCATAACCAGATGGGTACTTTGGAGTTTGTCCAACCACCAGGATCTGTAGAGATGTTCAAATAGGGCTTCTGTGACATACCTTTTTCTACTGCCCTTTCAGTAACTCAGCAGAGCCCTAGCATTAGACCAAGAAACTTTTAAAATATGTTCTTAACGTGGTTTCATTTCTTTATTAGTATATGTCTGTACAGCATTAAGCTTGACAAACACTATGGATAAGCTTCCTCATAGTTAAAGACTAATTTCCATTGATCATGACAGGATTTAAAATCCGTTTCAGCTACTGATTTCAGAACAAAACTGTGCTTTGTTGCTAAAGAGGTGTCCCTTGCACTGCCAGATATCCTTATCTGTGTTATGGCCTGTATATATTTTGCTCTTTGTCTCATATTGCAGACTTAAAGAACGAGGACCACAACCCTCAAGTGCAAATTCCTGAAAATATATGTTCTATAATTCTATAATTGGAGTGGTTTACTACACCTGGTATTTTAAGTGTTCTTTGACTTTTAGGGGAGGGAAATCTGGAGAAGAAAAGGCCCTAGAGCTAGAAAAACGCCTTTTCTTAATCTCATCCAATTTTATTCAGATTTCATTGAGGTTAAACTGTTCAGACACACCATTTCCCTTTTGATTGCTCATTTTTCTCAGGAAAATGGTGTTAACCTGCCAACTCTCTGCCTTAAATGTGGCAAGTCAATGGAGGGAGTCCCGGGCTGCCACCAAAGCACTAGACTTTATTATGCTGGAGGTGATGGAGCAAATAGAGAGTGTGAGTTGCAGGAAAGCAAGTTATCAAAGTCCTACCTCTTATCCTTGACTACCTCCTTGCAGTCTCTTACAGTACTTCCTGGGAGAGAAAGTTCTCAAAATTCCTGGAAAACCTGGAGAAGCAAACAGCCTGGCCAGGCTTACTCCATGAAACCATAGTCTCAGTAACCCTTCTCTCTCCTTTGGGGACACAAATATGTGGCATGAATCCCACCTGCGGGGTGGGAGAAAAGAGAGGCATGGATGGAGTCAGGCTTCCCTGACTGCTCCCAGATTTAGAACTTGGCTCCTGGGGCAGTTTCCCTCTATGGGATAAGAGCTTCTGTTGTCAATTAATGTCCTACATTTCACCTAACAGAAGTCTGTGCTAAAATGTTGGACTACAAAACCTGATGATTGATGCATGGTCCTTGTTTCTGTCCGTATTAGAAACTGTTTTTTTCATTTCAAAACAAACCATAGGACATTATTTTAAAATAGGTTTTACTTGTTTCATAACAATAAGTAGTGGAAGTCTATTATCTCACAATCCTCAATGATGTAGCAAGTTACTTTGTCTCGGAAATAGTCCTATAGCATAAATATTTTAATGTGGTTACTTTTTTTTTTTTTTTTTAATCTAGGTTTTTTTGCTGCTTCTTTGCATATAATTAAATTCTTTTCCCCTAACTATACATACAAGGTCCAAAATCATGCAGTGCATTATTTTGTGGGAAAACTGTAATTTCTTTTGTGTGAAATGTCATGTGAGAGACTGAGGAGCTTCAATTCCTTCAAAAAGCTTAATTCAAATGCATGCTACAAATGAAGTTTAGGTATTAGAAAAACTAAATACTACCATGAGTTTCTGTCTTTGCAAAGCAAGTCTAGTGTTATATTTGTTTCTTTAATTCTTTAATTAAGATTTGTTGTCAGTCCTTACAGAGCAAACCATATGAATTTTACTAGTTACATAATCTTACATTTTATGGCAGTGAAACAACTAACGATGTCTAGTTACTTGTTTTGCAGAAATTTGTCTTAATAAATTTTGCTATTTCATTCTTTTCAGAAGGAGTAGTGTTGAATTTTAAAAAAAAATTATTTAAATGAAAGGTCATCTTAGCATGCACTTCAGACTAGTTTTTCTTCCAAACAAAATACCATCAAATTTTAGTACTGCCAGGTATTCCCGTCCATGTTATTGTGAGGAAAGACACATTGTGACTATTTGGCTGTCAGTTTATCTGATAAAATCTTTTTTATTAAAGAGCAGAATGCACATTGCCAACCTTTTGTTATCTCGTTTCCCGACTGCAGTACAGTATCAGATTTTGCCAAACTGGCTCACATTTTGCAAATGCTCACCATTAACTTCAATTATCTTTTCCTGGTAGTCTGCATCCTGTCACTTAGATGTAAATGTCACACAATCTTCTTCGTCATGCTTCTTACAAAGAGTAATTTTAACTGAAATGATATACAGAAATATGCAAGTGTGCAGGAGAATTCCCCCCCTCCCCGCCCCCCCCAGACATAAATACTATTGAAAATAGTTTCATGGGAAAAAAAAAATTCTACACACTCTGGTGAATGGAAATATGGGATGAGATGCATAAGAAATATCAGAATGTAGAAGATTTAAAAAATATTTTTATAACTTCAAGCATATTTCAGTGTGGAAAATATTTTTTCCAGTTGTATTTGCCTAACATATATCTAAAACTATATTTTTATTTGCAGACATTGATTTTTCAGATGTAATATGAGTCTTTCTGTTTCAATTCAAAAGAGAACAGAAATAATATGAAAGTAACAGTAGTCAATATATGAATGACAAAAATAGTTTCCATTTAACTGGTTACAGGATGCTTTTTATAAGTATTTGATAGGATAATCTGCTGACAGATTGATGCTACAGTGTGTAATAAAGCATTAAAATACCTCCTTGTTATTCTGAATATTTTAATATATATATGTCCAAGAGAGTTTTGCTTTTAAGGCATTTTACTGAAAGAAAAATCTTGTTATATATCCTTGCAAGAAGTATTATGTAAGATTTTTAAAAAGTATGGAGTTTTAAAGGATACAGTTTTAAAACTGCTTCCATTTGCTCAGATGAGAAAAAAAATCATTTTCTCAGGAAAGCAAATTGCCTTTATATGATTCTGAAGATTGTCAAAGCTGTAATATTAGGGATGGGTGTCAAGAAAAAAATGTTCCAGTATTTTTTTGGTGGTGCCCAGTGATAAGGATACAAGCTACAACACATGAGGTTCCACTATAACATGAGACACAAGTCTTTATGGTGAGGATGATGGAACACTGGAAGAGGCTACCCAGAGAGGTTGTGAAGTTTCCTTCTCTGGAGACTTTCAAAACCTGTCTGGATGCTTTCCTGTGTGGCTTGGCCTAGGTGATCCTGCTCTGACAGAGATGTTAGACTGAGTGATCTGTGGAGTTCCCTTCCAATTCTTGACATTCCGTAATCCAGTATATTTAAATCTGATTACAGTGTACTGTTGATTGTTAAAGAAGCAAGGAGCATCAGATGCAGGTTTTGGAAAAAGATACGTGCACAGCTGAACACTATATATGCATGTGTGTATCTTGGATACCTATCAGTAAGTATTTATAATGTTTTAAAATTCAGTCAACATTTTATCTTGTATCTTTTTTTTTTTTTTGTGGTGGCACAATTTCTGTTTGTTTTCTTTTCATATTTTCCCCAAACACAAGTTATCTTGTCTCCTAAACAAATCAGACAAGACTCACTCAAGTGTTTTCTTTATTTTCTGCTGAGTGCTGACATAGGATTTTTATTCGTTGTACTATTTCTGAAATTGAGGATTCTTCTGGGAGTTGATTTTTCAGAAAATACCTTCTCCAGTGATGCGGTATTAATACCATTTGTACAGTGCTCCGTGTTAAATTTCACTTCATTGATTATGATAATGCCCCAGTGTGAAATACCAAAGATGCCATTCCTGAAAGCTGCTTTTGCTTCACTGGCTGATGACTTTGCCAGATCAAATAGATTGACAAGAAAAACACAAGTGAGCAGATCAAAACTGTTCATTTGTCTGTCCATCATTTATAGCCAACAGATTTTTGCTTTTCAGATAATTTTACCACAAGTCAAATCTTGTCATGTGTGTCATTTTTGTGATTATAGTGCACTCAAGGATCATGAGATTACTACAAATCTTTACTGTCATTTCCCGTGGCATTCAGAAAAACAACACATATTTCTGCCAAGTGCTAAGAATTTACCTTGTCCTTTCAATTTGGGATTTATATTGTTTTTTAGGGAGCACTTTGAAGATCTAAAGTATCAAGTCATGGGAAGTATGTTGATCTTACCATGAAAAGTCATTTCAACTGGTACTGAACCTGGTTAGAAATGACCACATCTTGTGATGATAGCTTTACTTGTCTGCTGTAGTGTGCTTGCTGAGTAGCTAATTGCCACAAATACCTTAACAAGTTTTTTGGGTGAAGCCATGTTCTGCAAAACATCAGGCATCAAGAACAGCCAACAGAAGTAAAATCTGTGAAGTGTAGGCTGTCTCCTTGATGTGTTTATCCTGACCTCTCAGAAGCAATGAGAACTAAAATATGCTGTCAGTTTGTGTTGATTAAATCATCCTATGAAACTGTCTTGTGAGACTGCTGGGATTGATTTTCTGCATCTGTTAAACATCATAGAATGTTTCACAAGAATTTTGCTTACGTACAATGGACATTGAAGAGCAGTTTTTCTGAAAACACTGAAAGTTGTGTATTTGAGATTAGAATTAAAAAAATATCTTAATGTGATCAAATTCATCTTCTGAAAGATATGTGAGAGGCTCTATGTTGTCTTCAGACATGAAGGTTATTTGAGCTGTTGCTTAACTGTCCTGCCCATGTTAGGTACATATTTTACCTCCACCTTTCTTGAAATTCAGTTGATTTTCTCTCCCAAAGTATCATGATACTATTTTTCCTTAGAAAACTATTTATCTCTTGCTAGTTGGTACCTCTGATACTCACATAACTCACACGAGTAATTTTCTTTTCTCATAATCTCTTCCCCAGAGACTGTCTCCTTTGTGCTACCTCCAAGAATAGACTTTGCTCTTCTATGATGGCTGTAGAGCAATGGCAGTTGTTTCTCTTACATTTATATCTAGGGATTAAATTTGCTTCAGATATGGGAATGGAGTTAAGTAGGCCATAAAAAGGAGTATTTTCAATTGGCAATTCCCTTTTCTGACTGTCACATCAAGCACTTTTCCTTCCTTCTAACTGCCTACTAAAAATCTGTTTTCTTGTTTTCTATTGTCTTGAGATGGCACAGGGTCTACTTGCAACCTATTTTTTCTAGAGTGCAGAATACAGACCCATTCTTGGTGACTCTTTGAAATGTAGTTATTCTGTTAACTAATAAAACCAGTCATAATTCAGGATTGCTCAGTAGCTGTACCTTTTTACTGAAAATGCAATAGTGACTTAGTGTAGAGCTTCCTTTCAAAAGGATTCTAAAGAAAAAAGGTAATGAGAATTTAGCTTATGGTCATTGGTGCTTTGTAAATGCCTTCCTAGATTCATTATGCATAATTCGTTCCATAATGGTATTATGTTCAGTTTGAATTTTCCTATTATTATTTTTTTCCCCTTATCTTTTGTCAGTTGGACTAAGAAAAGTCACACAATGAATAAACGTTTTCTCATTAATATTTTATTGATGATAAATTATTTAACGCAATTTCGGTTAGGTTTATATATACTGACTTCCTCAGGTCTGTCACTATACTCCTCAAAATTATTTGCACAAATGCTTTATGAAACTGTTCCAGTCTGTCAGTATTCCCTTAGGAGACCAAAGCTGAACTAGGAGTTCTGCCAATGACATGTTGAGTTTCACCAGATAAATACTTACTGCTCTTACACACCATCCCACTGTTAAAATAGCTTACACTTTTTGGGCCATAATATTGCCCTGAAAGTTATGTTTACGTCATTATTTGCCATTCTACTAATTCCATGAGCAGTTGTTAAGTGGGTTGTTAGGACTTTTTAGACTGAAAAAGAGAAGACTTAAGGGAGATCTTGTCAATGTTTATAAATACTTAATTGGTTCATGTCAGTAAATAACTTTTTTTTTAAAGTGGTGCCTAGTGACAGGACAAATGGTAATGGACACAAACTTTGAATACAGGAAGTTCCATTTAAACATGAGGAGGAACTTACTTTGAGGATGGTAGAACACTGGTAGAGGCTGCCCATAGAGATTGCAGTGTCTTCTGTCTCTGGAGTCATTCAAAACCAGCCTGGATGCATTTTTATGCAACCTGCTCTAGGAAAGTCTGCTTGGGCAGGGAGGTTGTACTAGATGATCTCTAGAGATCTCTTCCAACCCCTATCATCCTGTGATTAGAAATTTCTACCCTTTATGTCCAACCGCATCCCCAGTGTACCCTACACGTTTCCCCAGCTCTCTCACACACACTTTCCGTGACTTGCCAGGCATGAAGCAGGTTCGGTTTCACCTATGTGCCTAATATTTCTGTGATGATGTGGCCAAAGGTATGCACTGTCTGACAAGGTGACCAAGAACTTCCTCTTAGTTGATAACCAGACAACAGATATGCACTGCTTCTTGGCTGCTGTTGGACCAAGCCACTGGTTTTGAAGTTGTATACTGTTCAGACCCTGTCCTGCTTCCAAGGATACTGTCTAGCTTCCCAAAATGTGACCTACATTCTTCATGAGTATGTGCATGCACATACTCTGAACACATGAGCCTTCTAACATCCGCCTGAGTTAGATGTTTACTGTTTATTTTGAACTGTTGTGGCTTCAGTTTAGCAGAAATACAGGTGCCTCTCTGTAGTTCTGTCCCATCTTTCTCATTGCCTGCATTTACAGTAGGCCCATAGAATCATAGAATGGTTTAGGTTGGAAGAGACCTCAAAGGTCATCCAGTTCCAAACCCCCGCCATAGGCAGGGACACCTCCCACTAGATCAGGTCGCTCAAGGCCTCATCCAGCCTGGCCTTGAACACATCCAGGGAGGGAGCAGCCATAACCTCCCTGGGCAACCTGTTCCAGTGTCTCACCACCCTCACTGTGAAGAATTTCTTCCTAACATCCCGTTCAAATCTCCCCTCCGCCAATTTGTACCCATTCCCCCTTGTTCTGTCATTACAAGACTTTGTGAATAGTCCCTCCCCAGCTCTCCTCTAGGCCCCCCTCAGATACTGGTAGGCTGCTATAAGGTCTCCTCGAAGCCTTCTCTTCTCCAGGCTGATTTTTGTTAGTATTCAAAGTATCCCTTTGGAGTTAGCCAAAAGCTTTTATTTCCAGAGATGTTTGTCTCATTTTATCAAGAGAGTTTGTTTTACTGCAAGTCCAATAATTAACCTTTGAGGCATTGCAGATCACCAAAATTCGATTGGATCAGTCAATCACTCGGGCATGGGACTGAGAATTAGAGGTATTTGTTTAGTTATTCGGAAGCTTTTTGGTGTTCTCTTCCAAATGGATGGAGTTGTTGCAGAAAGTATATGCTGCATAACATGTAGAGCATATGCTATACTTTCTCAAATTTGGTGGCTTTTTATGATGAAGTCACAGCAGCAGTGGACAAGGGAAGGGCAACTGATGTCACCTATCTGGACATGAGTAAGGCCTTTGACTCTGTCCCACATGACATCCTGGTCACCAAACTGGAAAAATATGGAATTGATGGGTGGACCTCTTGCTGGATAAGGAATTGGCAGGATGGTCACACTCAAAGAGTGATGATCAAGGGCACAATGTCCACCTGGAGACCAGTGACAAGTGCTGTCCCTTGGGGTCAGTGCTGGGACCAGTGCTGTTTAACATCTTAGTCAGCGACATGGACACAGGAATCGAGTGCACCCTCAGCAAGTTTGCAGATGACACCAAGCTGTGTGGCACAGTTGACTTGCTAGAGGGCAGGGATGGCATCCAGAGGGACCTGGAGAGGCTGGAGAGGTGGGCCCAGGCCAACCTCATGAAATTCAACAAGGCCAAGTGTAAGGTCCTGCACCTGGGTCTGTGCAATCCCAAGCACAAATCCAGGCTGGGTGGTGAATGGCTGGAGAGCAGCCCTGAGGAAAAGGACCTGGGAGTCCATGTTGATGAAAAGCTCAACATGAGCCGACAGTGTGTACGTGCAGCCCGGACAGCAGCTGTGTCCTGGGCTGCATTAAGAGAAGTGTGGCCAGCAGGGCAAGGGAGGTGATTCTCCCACTTTACTCTGCTCTTGTCAGACCCCACCTGGAGTTCTGTGTACAGTTCTGGAGCCCCCAACACAAGAAGGACATGGAACTGCTGGAGAGTGTCCAGAGGAGGGCCATGAAGATGATCAGAGGTCTGGAGCAGCTCTGCTAGGAAGACAGGCTGAGAGAGTTGGGGCTTTTCAGCCTGGAGAAGAGAAGGCTTTAAGGAGACCTTATAGTAGCCTTCCAATATCTGAAGGGGGGCTACAGGAAGGCTGGGGATGGACTATTCACAAGGTCTTGTAATGACAGGATGAGGGGGAATGGGTTTAAACTGGCAGAGGGGAGATTTAAACAGGATGTTAGAAGGAAGTTCTTCACAGTGAGGGTTGGTGAGACACTGGAACGGGTTGCCTGGGAAGGTTGTGGCTGCTCCCTCCCTGGCTGTGTTCAAGGCCAGGCTCAAAGAGGCCTTTAGCAACCTGATCTAGTGGGAGGTGTCTCTGCCTATGGCAGGGGGTTGGAACTAGATGATCTTTGAGGTTTCTTCCAACCTATACCATTCTATGATTCTATAAATTTATAGGAGCCTTGCAGTTCTTTCACACAGTTTTGTACTATAGGGTTCTAGCTCATGTTCTTTATGTCCCAGAAATGCAATGTACACTTTTGTCAAGGCCAAACAAACAATCAGAAAAAAAAAAAAATCCAACCCCCCAAATCCTCCTCCCTTAGCTCTGATGCCTTAAAAGGCTTCAGAATCCTTTCCTGTTCTGCTGGATGTTTCTCCCATGTTTTATGAAAACAAATGAAGTAATTTTAGCACATGAAAATGTCTTCTATTCTCAAACTTTGAGGTAGGTCATTTACTGCTCTCTGGAGTGTCCCATGTGCATTCATTAATTTCTAACATACTCATCAAAATGGTTTTTAGGATGCCACAGAACCAGCTTTTTGGTGCATTAAAAATGTAGATCTAGGTTTTCTCCTTTTTTACCTGCTGTGGAAAAAAAAAAAAAAGAGTCTGAAGTCCTATAGTAAAAGATTTTCTGCTTGGTTTTCTTTCACCTTGTCTTGTAGATTACATTACAATTTTCTGTCTATTCTGCCTTCTATCTCTTTAGATATTTGTTAGTTTTAAGATTACTAGTTGGTCTAGTGGTTGGGGTAGATGATCTTAAAGGTATTTTCCAGCATAGGTGATTCTGTCATTAATATGGCAGTTCTGCTTTTGAAAATGAGAAAGAAATGTACCATCAGGACAGGACAAGAGCAAGATTAATTGATAAACTACAAATGTCAGTGATTTCCACATCTGGGAAGATGCTTCAAATGAACACACTTACAAATTAATTTCTATACAGTATTTGAATGAGTTCTTCACTTAGATGTGTTTATACCAGTAATAATACTGTCATGATTAGATTATTTTGGGAGTTATGTTGTTGGGGAGTAATTTAAAATTTATTTGTCAGTGCCTATAACTTGAAAGGCAAATGCTTTCACAGTAGGAGTGTAATATTACAGCTCTGTAATCCCTAAAGGGATATTCATTCTATCAACTCACAATCTGAAATATTGTCCTGAAATCTGTCCTAGAAGAGCTGCAAACAGAGAAAATGTCTATGAAATGACAGCCTGTGGATAGTTTAGCTGTGAACAGAAAATTTGAAGATCAGTTGACTGATGTTTTTTCCCATACCTTGGGAGTGACCCAGGGTAATTAACTTGGAATATTACCTGTCCCAGAACACACTGGATTATTTGAACACTTTCATATCCGAAGACCAATGGGGATTGGCAGGCTGAAACCACACTTGACCAGAGCACCGATTAAGCAAATCCTTCCTTTTTATTCTTTACTAGAAATTCTGTTTTCAGTGACTCTTGCCTTAACTTAGAGAAAAATTTAAACCACATATGTGCACTGCCAAAATTTTTACATGAGAAGTGTGGACTTCTAGGATTATCATTTACAAACTAGAACTCTTATTACAAGAGATAGTAGGTAGAAGAAAGAGTATGTTTTGTTTGTTTGCTTCTCGTTGTGGTTTTTTTTTTTTTTTATTTGTAGGAGTATGCCTTTTGATAATACAGGATTTTTAATTTAATATTTGAATATTGTGCTGGAGGCAATGTTTTTTTAACACATTGACTATACATCTTTTAAAGTGGTAAGTGATACAGCACCGTGTTTTCTGAGTGCATAAGTTTTACTTGGTCATGCACTTTTCCTGTGTTTCTTGGGAGTTTTTTGTGGGTTTTTTTGTTTGTTTGTTTGTTTTAAACATTTTAAAAAAATATCCATGTCTGGTAATAGTTTGATTTGAAAGCATGAGAGTCTAAAGTGAGAATAAAAATAATCTAGGAGTTAAGTAATGTAGTAAGATTTTCTGTTTCCTTGACTAATGAGATTTTAGAAAGAATTTTGAAATACTAACTCTAAATGCCATAAATTAAATTGCAGTCATCTGAAAAGAGCAATATTTAATTTGGCATATATTTTCTGAATGTTAGCTATATTAAATATTTGTATTTTCACTGAGCTTGAAGGAAGCTTAATATTTGCAGTATCTTGTGTAATTTCTGTTTCCAAAGATATATTAAGAGGTTATTTGAGGCAACCACTGTGTTGCTGTCAAAAGTCACACCCTGTGTAGCCAGCAGACTATGCTAGCTCAGGGCGAGCTGGGTAGAAACAGCATATTTGGACCCTGTCCCTTGTTCCAGTTGCTGAATTATATTAAAATATATCTGAGACTGATTTAGGCAGTAGCATCTTTAACGATGTTTAATGTCTTCAGTTTTTAATTAATAAATACTTACTATCTATCTTCTCTGTATTCATGGAAACAACAGATGTAACTAAGACTGTTGCCACTGCAGTGGGAGAAGTGATGTTTGCAAGTGGGATGGATAGCAAATGGACCATAGCATGCTGTTCTTGCTAACATATGGGCTGCTATTATAAAGCAGTGTAAAGAATCTAGTGATGAAGAGTAGTAAATAAGGAGCTGAAATGGCTTAATGAATACAGTTAAAGAATAATAGATGTGGATGAAAAAAAACAGGGTGTTATTTGTATTAGCCTTCTGTTTGACCTACAAACTAAAATGCCGTATAAAATGAGGATCAGCATAAGGCTTTCTGGAAATGGGAAGCTTAACCAAGGTATAATATTCTGCTTTCTTGTAAAATTAGTGAAATTCTTAAACTTTTACTAGCTACCATTTAACACCATAAGACAGTCTCTATTAGAACCCATTAAATTCATAGGTTTTATTTTTTTTTGTTGTTATTGGATTGCTTTTTTCCTATTTTGCTTTCAGCACATTAGTCTGATAATAATTTCTGAGCAAGTAGCAAAGTCTAAGTCCTTATGTAAAATACCACTCTAAATATGTGCAATTTAACCTCATCAGTTCTGTGGCAACTTAGAGGTGGCAATAGTGGTTGCAGCCTTATAAATCTGAGGATAAATGAAATCTTGCAGAGACTGTAGAAGGGGAAGATGTGTAAATAACATCAACGATTTTCCACTGTACATTTACTGTCACCTCACTAACTCTGAGGATAGGTTTTCAGTTTTACTTGCCGTACCTAAAAAATAATCAGCATTTTTACAGGTCTCCATGAGGAAAAAACCAGCCAACCAACCAAAAAACCCCAAGCCAATACCAACCAATGAAAAACTGACCAAATCAACAAGCCAAAAGAAGAAAAAGAAAAAAAAAACCAAACCAAAAACAACTCCACTCCAATGCCTTAAATTACAAATACTGCAAGAAATTAAAACACTGTGCTTCAACTTTTTAGCTATATTGACTTTATTTTATGCTCTATTAACAAAAGTATGTGGTAGAGGACATCTATTGAACATGTGGAATGGAATATAGAATTATACTTGTCCAACACCTACAACTTGAGTATCAAGCACAGGAATACTGCCAAAGGAAGCATTATTTAGAGCTGTTCAGTCCCTTTCCTTATCTGTTTCACAGAGCCAGGTCACAGGATGATGTGCTAAAATCTTAGATGAAGTGACTCAAGTGAGGTTCATGACAAAAGATGATCTTAACAGGAAGCTGCTGCTGATAATGGAAATCACTTCTGATGCCTAAATAAGGGTTTATTTATACACAGTTTAATAATTCACCATGTTTAAATTTAGGATAGTGCAAATGAAGCAACATTTATTTCATGGTATGATGAGAACCTTGATCCTGAATGCCAGATAATTCCTCAGATATGCACTTTCCTTTTTGTGCCATGTGGTTTTCTGTGAAAATGTTTGGTTGCATTTAATGATTATTGAGGGATTTTCTCTTTTAGAGGTACTACTTTAGCCTACTTGGGAATTTATGTCTGTAAGAAAATGAAATACAATTTTTAATTTTTCAAAATTGAGAAAAAGATACAGGAGGAAAGGATTTCTGTGTAGATCAGTGATGCTGCACTATAACACTAAATGCAACATGTTTATTTTATTGTAACGCCAGACTTCAAAGAAAATGTTACTGTATAAATATGTAGCTTGTTAATGTAGCACAATAAAATAACTGATGGAAATTTCTTAGTACTAAGTCCCTTGGCTAATTCTACTTCATAGCAGACCTACTCTGTGAATTGATTGTGGGCAATTAACAAGGCAGGAATTATAAAATATATAGTTATTTTATTTCCAAAAAGCCCTGCGCACAGATTATGTCCAAAAAAAAGTTAAATTTGGGTCCTAATTCAGTTGGGGAAAACTCATCAAAAGGATGTTTACAGGCAGTTTAGTAATTTAGTGAAATGAGAATGTTGGAAAAAAATTAGCCACAAGATGGCTTTGCTCCACTTATAAATAGGCAGCCTGGAGCCCTAGGGAAATTTTATTTCACTCACAGAAGTGGAGTAGAATTCAGAGATAGTCCCTGGGTCCTTTGTGGTAGTGTTTGAGCTGCTTGGCATCTTGATAGCCGTTGAGAGGCTTCCAGATCTTCCCTGACTTTAGCAGGGTGCTGGGAAAGAGACAGATGATCTCTGATCTGGTCTTGGTTCCTCTTGACATGGAGGTTTGCAGATGTGCAGGCAGGATCTCTTGCAGATGTGCAGAGAGCACAATGTTGGTGGCACTTCTCACTGCATTGTGAGGCACTTAATGCCCTGTCCTGATAAACTTCAGACACTTAAGTTTCCAGGTTGTTCAAGCCCAAAACGTCAGGGCTAAGCAGGTCAGAAGCATGAGCAGAGCAGGCCACATCGGCCAAGCTGAGCAGTCCATAAAGCAGAGCAGCACACACTGAGGCAGAGCTGTGAGGCAGAGGCAGCACAGAGCAGCACTACTTCTTGCAACTTGGTTCAATTTTTATTGTTTGCCCAAGAGCAATGGCTCATTTGGCCACAGAGATTCACCAATTAGAATGACATTTGCAAGCTGACCATATTAGGTGAACCCAGGGCTTGCTTACCCTTATTAGGCAAAACACTAAGTACCTAAATACCCATGAGTACCTGTTTATCACTTTGGGAGGGACACAATGACCCAAGACTTTGTTTTCCTCCTGCCCTTGCTTCCCCCATCAGCAGAAGGGTGGGGCAAGCCGGGACATCTAATAGGCCTATTAGCCTTCCAAGACACTCTGTGACTGAAAGGCTAGGATATTACAGTCAAGTTTGGCCAAAATTAATTTGTCCTATACCCCTAGTAATCTATTTAGCTGAATTCTGAGTGTCTTATGATTTTTTTTTCCTTCATCTTTGAAAATTATTTTATTTTCTGAATTCCTTACTATTCAATATTTCCATTTCAATAAATGGGTTTGAAATGGGGGGGTGGGGGGAGGAAGGTAGGTAGATAGTTAAAATTAAATACTCTGTAGTTGTTTGCCTTGTACATGGTAACGGTCTTCCCAGTATCCACTTTTTCTTCCTCCTTTTCTCCACTTTGTAGCTTTCTTCCATTATGCTTAATTTGATTTTATTTCCTTGCTTATTCAACCTCTGCTTCTTGAACCTGCATACCTTTTCTTAATGATGGGAGAGGAAGCACAGACCATATTTGTAGCCCTGTTGGTCTTTGCTCAAGAATGTGTATGCCCACAACTTCCACTTGATGTTGTTTTTTTACTAGATAGTTCCTTCTGTATTGCAGTCACGTGGTGAGTTTCCATGCATATTGACCGGTCAAGGTGCAGATGCTCACCTCCAGACTCTTTCAAAGATTTAGTTCGCAGCTACCTAGCCTATAAAGTGCCTCTATGTCACATGATTTTTTTCCTAAGTGAGCTTTAACTAGTAACTTGTTATGCTAACAAGTAACAAGTTATGCTGACATGCATTGAGATAAAGATCACAAGAGCTGCAAATTTTTTTGAAACACAGTAAGCTTTATTTACAGTGTCTGATGTTTTGTTTGATAATTATGCTGCAGTTCTCTGTCTTCAGTTAATACTGTTCTCTTCCTTCTCTTCTGAGACTTCCAGATTGAAAGCATCAAAGTCCTCAAGACAGAAACTGTACCCAAATGTGTCTATGTAGATAAATGTATACACATAAGCTGCTATCTTCTTTTTTGCTTTCTGATTGGGAGGAAAAAAATATATTAAAAATGCCATGTAAAACAAGAAGATAATTTTTCCTTTAATAACTGTGCTGGATAGATAGAATTCAGTTTCTTGGATTAAGAAACTAGTACTGTGCCCTAGTGTTGCACAGTTGTTTCATGATGATGAAAGTATTATGAAAGTATTATTTTAATTTTAAAAAACCCTTGGTCTACTCTGGGAAAAAAAAAAAAAGTTAATCATGCAGAAGAAGTTATGGAAGGTATAGTATTTCACCTATAGAATATAATCTAGCTCGTGGACATAGAGAAGCTGTTTTCATCTGAAGTATAGACCACAGGACAAAACCAAAAAGCTGTAAAATATCAGCTGTGTTATACAAAGTTCTGTGCAAATTAGATGCAGTTGATTAATATGAGCATAATGGCAAAGAATGAAACTGTTTTAATCCTTTGTCTTGTGCCACACATTATCAGTTACCTTGGTAATTAGCTTGATTTGGTGGTGCTATTCTGTCATCTTCATGTTCAAATGAAAATGTGTAAGGCTTGCATCTTTGAGGAGCTTTTGTGGCGGCTGCTTTGCCTTGGCTGTAACAGCTGCTTCATGTAGTTGCTATGCTCAGAATGACAATTTCATTTCCATCAAGGGTTTTTGTCTTTTCTTCTATAAATAGTTAAAGTTACCCATTCTGTATGGAGAAGAATTAATTCAATTATTTTAGTCATTACTATTCATAATTTTTTTAAATGAGTTTTGTTCTTTTGGGTTTTACACATTTCTGTATTTTCTATGCTTTAAAAAACTCCAAGACTTCACCAAGTGTGATGATTTGGCATCATGAAGGATGTTCTTTGTCTTGTAAGAAAATGTAGCCATATAGTTAACTTTAAAGATCTTGACCCTAGGGCTATTCCTAGGATAATGGAACTTCAGAGTAAAATGAAGGTGAATACTAGAGCATCACAGTAGTCATACAGGGCTGACTGAGGTAATTATGACTGTTGTGATATTATAGACCTGAATTTCACCCCAGGTGTATTACTCTAGCTTCTTTAATAAGGCTAAATATAGCAGTAGTCCACATCTGCAGGTGATTTGGGACTTTAAAACTCCAATGGTCCATCATAACTGATGCTTTCCTATGCCAGAAAGCACTGTCTGTTATCACTAAATGGAAAGTCAGCAAATAGTGGTGCAGTGGCTTCTGCTAGGGGTGACATGAATCCCTCTCAAAAAGAGGAAGGAATATTTCCCTCACTATTTCTGTTATCGCAGTGACTGAAGGAGTGATGGATCCAGGAAATTATGGTAATCTTGTATGTGATTTCATATTGCTGTGGCAAGAAATTATAGCTGTGATTGCTCTGTGTTTTTTTGCTATCATTGATCTTTCTGAGAGCCTCTGATCTTTCTGTATGGCATGTGTTTCAAAGATGTAGTTTGTTTTTTTTTTTTCCTATTTTGATACTTTTCCATTCTAAAATCTAGAAAAAGCAGAAAATAATAAAGAGGTCAATATCAGGACAGGTGAATAGTTGGTGGAGTGATTTGTCTGGTATTCTATGAATCTCTTTTAAAGTATTTATCTGCAGATCTGTTTTGCCAATATCTGGCCTAAGACAATGGTCAGTGATGAGGAAAGTTCTTAGAGTAGCTGCTTGTTTATTCATTGTAGTGTACAGAGACCTTTACTCTGTGCCTAGCAATGTCCTCCGCATTCAGTTCAGTGGTTAACCCATTACATAAGGAATAGATTTTACAGGTTACAATGTATAAAAACCAGCTTTACAATGCATAAAAATCAGTTTTTCAAAGTAACTGTAAGCTCACCATGTTGAATGGTTTAACCAAGAACCAAACCTTTTACAAGTGACCTGTTGTATAGTTAAAGACCTCAAAATACCTCAGTAAGTTCAGGAGTGAAGCTTGTCCTTTTAACCAAGATGGCAACTTCTGTTGAAGTAGTCTTTGCTTTCTTGAATATTTTTTTCATTTTGGTACTGATTTTAAAGGAACCTTAAAACTCCCTCAAAAAAAGAAATAGAAAAAAATAGAAGTGACAAAAGTCACTACTATCAAATTAAGAACAAAGTAAACGCTGTAGCTGGCTCTGAGGAAATAGACATCTTTAAATCAAGATTTAGACTGTGTCATGGAGAATCATCTCTAGCAGATTAGTATCCACTTTCACCACGACAGAGTTGTACAAATGCTGGTTTTGGTAAGGTAAGATTTTACTGTGATAAACAGTGTCTCAAATACTCCATTTTCCTTGAGAGTGATGCTTCATATTGGAAATGTGTTCTGCTTTGAAAAACTTGGAACGTGCCTCAGTGCTGTATGCCACTTAACCCGAAGCCCATCTGTGCTATCATCAGATTGTCGTGTGCCTCAGAGGGATGTCTGAAACCAGCTGGCTCTATGGGATGGGGGATGACTCTCCAGAAATTGTTTCTCTTCTCCTGCTTTTGGCTCTACAGCTGGTTTTTTTGGGGGGCGTGGTTTTTTTTTTTTTGGTGTCCAGAGTCAGGTTATACCTGGTTGTTTTTCTGTCCCACCTGGGTCAGTTTGGTAATAACTTTGTGTGGAGTCTGAAGAACTTCAGTAGCCATAGTTAAATGCTATGTACCATAAATGGGGCTCCACAAGTGTGATTTGGCTCTAACAAGGATGTCCTCATGCCAGCACCCTACCTGTAAATATGAACACATAGTGGAAGTAAGCTAAAAGCATTGTGCATAGTGAACATAGGAGAAATTTCTGAGAGTGGGTGACACGAGACAGTGGTGAGTTGCAAGTAATGATGTCAAGAGGCAAACTGCACCTTTGAAGATTTGAGTAAATTTCATTAAAACATTTAAGGCTACATCACTGCCTACATAAGCTAGCTGATTTCAGGATACCTTATGTATGGCTGTGTGAGCTCTTCTCAAGAGGTGCCACATTCTAAAGAATGGAGGAATACTTTTCTAACTGGTGTAAAATGTGGAGATATTTATAGTGTTCTGCTATTGTTATTTTACTTTCTGATACAAGTAGAAATGATACATTCCTTAGGGGATATGATGGCTTCCTGGTTTGGAGCTTGGAACAAGTCTTGTAAAATAGAATTTGTATGAGTGTTGATGAGTTTGCTATTTTACATAATTTATTTTTATAGTCAGTAAGAACATGGAAGGAGCCAGTCAGAAGTGTTACGTCCCTATTCAAGTATGTCTATGTCAGTTTTTTCAAATAAAGCACAGGGTTTCACTAACACTTGCTCACAGTCATGTGTGGATTCGAAAATGCTGCGTGGTGAAATTGATTGAAGTAGCTATTTTATTGTTTTGGTATGTGTGTGAAAATAGGCAGACCTAATCTTCTACTTAATGTTAACGTTTTCTTTAACTTCTTTTGTGGTCATAGTTTTTGTTCAATAAAAAGCCAAACTGATTTGGTTAATTATAAAATGTTTGTTTAAATTAACTTAAATCTCAATTTTAAATTTTCTTTTGAAAGTTCTGTCAGCTCTGTATGGTAGCATGGGAATTTATTACACAATTATGGCTGAAGGTAGCACTCATGATAGACAGTGATAGTTCAGGGGGAAGTACGTAGTTTTATGCTTGTGGTTGCACATAAGACCTTTCACTGTTTGTCTTGTTCTTTTTTTTTTTTTTAAGTTCTAAAAAAAATCTTGCACCTGAAAGTCTTGTCAAAGACTGAGCTTGTGGAATTAGAAAATAAGGTTAATTATAGTAGCATATTTTGTCTTCCTTGAAATGAGGTGAAATTATTTTTACACATTTGGTGCTAAATTTTCCTTCTTCTGTTCAGAGTTGAGTCAGTTGCGTAAGCTGTGGGTGGATTGTATGGAACAAAATGACTCATCAAAATATGCTATAATGCACATAGCTGTGTTCTGACAGGGAAGTGCCCAATGACTCAGCTATTAAAAAGGCTGCTAATTGAAACTGATGCATATAAGGGTTTAGATTAATATCTGCTCTGAACCTGAGGCAACACACTTTTTTGTACCTCTTGCTGTGCATGAGTTACTGTTCAGACTTTTTGAAGTGCTGGGCATCCCATATCCCGTCAAAGGACGTTAAAGTAGCTTTTCAAATTTCAGTTTTGCCTGGCAGTTAACTCTAGTTTTCCCTTCCTGGTAGATTCTGTGAAGGGGATGAAACATAAACTTCCTGTACTTTCCATACCCAGAAGCATACCAAAATGTGAGGTTTTTCTTTTAAAATGTCTCCTAATATTACCTTAATCCTTTCATTGATATCTTCTCCTATGAAGAGAGACTGAGACCTGGGGCTGTATAGTCTGAAGAAAACAAGACTGAGAGGGGATCTTAACTTCTGTAAATAAATACTGCCAGTCTGTTTTTGGTGGTGCCCAGTGATAGGACAAGGAACAATAGGCACAAGCTAGAGAATATCTGTGTAGCTGATCACAGTTTGCATCTCAGTTTCAGAAAGCCCAAGAATTTGTCTGATCACATTTTCACTCTCTTTCCAAATGTGGGAAAGTTGTACTTAAGCTGTCAATTTCCTTGCCTGCAGGCTTATCAGAACAAATCATGTTATGAAAATGGTATCTGGATTGTAGTGGTCTCTGATGATGTATGTCTTTTAGAGCTGTCCTTGGTAGTGGTAGCTGGATACTACTGAGTTACCCAAAAGTAGAGCTATTTTTCTACTGCTGTGCTGTAGGGGTAAACACTAACAAGCTTAACTTAGTGGCATTTTATACTTTGTTATTAGTATTGTTACAAATGCTATCAGGAATATATTTTAATTTTAAAATAGCAGTTCAAAAATTAATAACAGTTGTTAAATGAGATAATTCTATCAAGGTTTTTAATTTTCGTTTTCTTTGTCTATCACATGTTTGTCTCTTTCAGCAAAACAATTAGTAGCATTGGGCTAGGGAACAAATGTGACCTGAAGAAAGCTCCAGACTTTCCATTATTCTTTTAAACAAGCAATCATATTTATTTGTTTCTTCAAGGTTAACTCATATGTTAGGGAACCTAGCTCCTGTTGGTCACACAGCTTACAATTATGATGAACTTGCATCAGAACTTTTTATTATATTACCATGGTTACATTATTTTTAAACTTAACCTTGTGATTTCTTGATAACCAAAAACTATCTAGCAGTCCAGATGCTTAACTAATTAAAATGAAGTCTAGGGGAGATATTTTCCACTAATTTTATGTTCTACTTTATCTTTTTTTTTTGAAGTTTGATTCGCTTTGCATCTTCATGTCACTATTACACCCTGAACATGAAGTTAATGCCAGTATGTTTCTGTCAGTGAATTATTTTTTGCATCATCTCGTGTTAGTTCAGAGCTTTTCTTTTGTTGTCTCTCAGTATTACCAGGAAATAAAAATGAGCATTCTGTGAAGCTTTAGCCCTCCCTTGTGTTTGATACAGAATCCTGTGTGATCTCTCCTGGGGCACATCATGTGTTTATATACCAAAATGTCAACAGTTTCTTCCTCTTACCAGTTTCTGTTCAGTTTTATGAAAGTCTGCATTTTTTCACTATCCTGTACAATGACTTCTGTAATGAATGACATCCAAGAGAAATCTCTGGATGATGTTTTTAACATTAATAATAAATATTAAATCAGAGTCAGATGGTTAAATATGACTACTGACTTTTTCCTTATACCATTCAAAACCCTGAACAATTTGAGAACTTTTTTTCTATTTAAAGCTGCCACTAGTTCTGTCTCTTGACCTGGTGATAAAAACTATCACTAGTGTGAGTAGGTTAGCCAGAGAAAGTCCTCAATGTGCCCAATGTGAACATAAGAAAGAGTAACAATTGGAAGGTGTGGGTTCCCAAATGAGTTAGAAGCAACTGAACGGTTCCAGAAGTGGTCTCAGATACTTGTGGTTTGTTAGAAACATTATGTTTTTGTCTAAAAATTACATACCTGGAAACATCCATATTCAAGGGAGACACGGGCTCTTTGTTATGTTTTTTAATTCAAAAGTTTCATCTACTCTGTGTAGATGATTTTTTTTTTTTAAACGTATTTGACAAGTAGACAAAAGGCAAAGGCATTTTCATTGTGATGAATGGAGATAGGAGAGAGCAATGCAATATCTTTAGAAATATGTATATTTTTACTTAAGTAAAGACTTTAAAAAATATATAGATTTGATTAAATGCTAATGAATATAAGCACTAATAAATAACTTGGTAGTTTTACATTGCTACAAAAGTTATCCAATGGTTTTTACAATATGGTATAAAGAACAGACAGAGAAAATGAATAATGGTTAACAATAATGTTTAGGATCAGCTTGAATGGAAGTAGACTAGAAAGAATGATTTGGTAATAGCTAGACCTTGGGCAAGGTTTTACTTGTATGAAAGTGAAGCAGACAATTTTCTGTGGAACTAATTGTATAATGAGCAACCAGGCAGAGTTAATCATGTCTTTCTGGATGGGGGAAAGAAGGGAAAGAGTTGAAGATGGTGCCAAGATTGAACCCAGGGATTTTGTGACTCTGAGGGGGCAAATAATAGAACTATTGACAGAGGCAGTGAAGAGAGGGAAAAGGAAGAATTTTGCTGAAGATAACAACCACTTCAGCTCATGTTAATTGGTATATGCTCTGTTGACTTCATTCACAGCAGTCAAGGCTGCGGCCTTTGGAGTTCTTGCTTTAGTGATAAGTTTGAGTTGGCAAGGGTAAATCTCAGGAAAAACAGAAAGAGAAAAAAGGCTGACGTTATAGATCCCAGATTCTTGCAAGTGGGCCCATAACTTAGATCACTTAGTTGTGATGGAAAACTAGGAAAGATGAGTCAAAGACAAAAAACTCAAGAGGGATGGAAAAAGAACAGGAAAAGAGAGAAGAAACAACTGAGAAGGCCAGATAAAGGTTTTTTGTTTTGTTGTTTTTTTTTTTTTAAAAAGAGAGACTGGAGCTTCGAAAAGCAAAGTATTTAAAAGAGTCCTAATAAAAAGCTCAACTATAAGAAGAAAGCATGCAAATAAACCAAGAGGAAAATAAAAACAAAGTTTTTTTCCCACTTGGTTTGAAAGAAAATGGATAAACATTACTTCCATGAGGCAAACAATATAAAACAGACAATTACTGTAACATAATAAAAGTTACTTCAAATGATTCTCATGTTCAGGAAGATGTTAGGAAATGCAAAGGTTTCATTTTCTCAATACTGTATGTTTTTTACTTCACAGTTCAAATGTTGACATGCTTTTCTGCTTTGTTGTACTTACAGGAAAAAAACTCCATGTGCTGAATTTTTTTTTAAGAGGTTGACATTACATATAAGTCACTTCATTTAGGCAATGTAAAGAAAAATCCCAAAAGACTGTAAGTGTTGAGGAGAATACGGAAGTACATTACTCATTTTTTGATAGGCAGTTTTCTTTCTTTGTATAAAAATATAGATTAGTAGGCAAATATATTTGTCATATACTTTCCCAAGGGTTGCAACATGGGATTATAGTCTTCAGATTGGTTTTATTGTCTAAATACATTCTTTAATTAAATTGAGCTCTTTTTTGTTTAAAGCTGTCTTTTGGGGAGATATTGCCTTAGATGATGAAGACTTAAAAATCTTTCAAATTGACAGGACGATTGACCTTACGCAGCACTCCAACGAAAGACTTGGCCATAACACAGGTATGATATTTTAAGCTTGTTTAACTTTTTTTTTTTTTCCTGTAATTAATTCTGCATAGAAGGCAATCTCTGTGTTGAACGTAGAAATTCAGTACGGTCCGATACTACTTAAAAAAAATTATTAAATGATAAGAAATTTGGTTTAGGGAATAAAATTTTAATGTGGCATTTCTAATTAAAAATCTCTTACTGAACTAAAGAGCCGAAGCTGGTAGGAGCTGTGAGTCCACTCTGCAGGTGGTCACATGGAAAATTGTACAAATCTTTGCTTTCATTGCTAAAAGTTCCTGACAGCAGAGCCTAAATGCTCTGGAGAATGTATGTGGAATCCTGTAGGCAAGACTGAAAATCTTGGGTTATAACCCCTCCTTTTGCTTTCTTTTGGAATTCCCTCCAGATCTATAGCCAGATATAGAAGCAACACAAAAAACGTCATCCTCACTAGTATTTGCCATGTCTAAAAAGTGACTAATTATCTGACATTTTAATATATGATTATTTGCTTTTGTTAACATACAGTGCATTGGTGCCAGAAGCTGCAATCTGATTAATGCAGGCCTTTGAATATGCAGACAGATAGATATAATTTATATGTAAATGTAGAAGTGTGTATGTGTGAGAGAAAATGCAATCCATATTTTAAGGAATGTCTACCTAATGTCTAATAATTTCTGTGCTTTCAGGCTCTGATTTGTAAATTCATAACTGAGAATTTGCACTTGCAGTTTATGGTACTGAAAAATTCAGGTTACTTAGGCAAAGGGTGTGGGGGGAAGAAGCTATTAGAAAATATGAAAAATGCATATTTGAAATTTATTTTCTATTAAGCATGTTCAATATGTTCCTGAACTGAGCACTATTGACTTAATTCCTGATGCAGAATTTTGAGGAATTTTTCAGACCAAAGAAACATTTTTTTGTTTAACCTCTGAATATTGCTTGATTTGAAATATTTATACTCTTTCTCGTTAGTTCTCCTCATTTAGACTATTTTTATAACAACTTGAAAAATTACCTCCTTTTAAAACCAAATTTTTTTTCAAAACAGTAATACCTTTGATCTTTCTAGATCAAGACTGGATTTTAAAATGTTAGAGTCAGTGGTTTCCTTGCTTCCCTTTCCCCCAAATAGTTTTCATTGGCTTTGAAGGTATTTTAGGCACTGGTTTTGCTGACAAAAGGTGTAGAGCAAGGTCAGTCATTTCTTCTTGAAGTGGATGCAGTCAAGTATTTCTTTGTCCTATTGGCTTTCCTTTTATTCTTGCTTTTCTCTAACTACATAGTTTTCTTTGTTTTTGTCAATTGTACAGAAAGAATAGCTGGTTTTAAGTAATAGTCAATATTCTGTTATCCTGTTCTTTCCTTACCAGTTTTGAGATTTGTGTGTTATATTTTCCTGTGCACAGTATCTTATTCAGAATATTGAGTCATCTTATTGAGGATCAGTAATGCATTTGGATTAGATTTTTTTTCTGCCTTTATAGCACAAGTGAAATCAATACAACTGCAGTGGTCAATGGGGCTGGACTTTGAAGAAAAAAACTCCACTAAAGTTAATGATTTTGTAATGGCTTTCAGCGAAGCCTCAGTGTTCCTGATTTTTCTATAAACAGAGGGCTTTTTGAGAATTCAATTTTACACTCTACTTATGCAATTATTTTTCTAAATTTACATAATTTTGATGCCTAAATTAGGATCTTAACCCACTTTTCCAAAATGCACAGCCTAGTGTGCTGCCTTTCCCTCTAAAACAGTAAATTCCCCAAAACTGACTAGTTGATGTTAGGTAGTAAGGGGAAAATGAACATAAAATATCTGTAAAATAGAAAAGTCAATGTTTTACCTTAGTTACAGACACAATGACAATTTATTACAAACTTGATTTCTCTTCATTTTCTGCTGCTGACCTTCACAAACTAAATGTGACATCAGATAGGAGACTTACATACTCAGGTGTAAGCCATCAAGATGGAGTTGCAAAGCTGCATTTTTCATTCCAACTACTAATTAAAAAAAAAAACAAACCTGAGGCTCACAGGCTCCAATTCACATTATGGGACAATGCTTTTTGGTAAGGATTATCTCCCTGGATTTACAGGGTCAGATGCTTAATCTGTGAGCTTCTCAGAGTGTGGCTCTATCATTTAATTTATTTTGTCCAAGCCATAAACACAATCTTTGTAAACAGAAACAACTGAAAGGATGATAAAATTATTGCATATATATATACATATTACAATGAGCCATAACTGCCCAAAGTGTTCTTCTTCTCCTGCCTGGAGTATAACAGAATTCAGCAAATAAAGTGGTGTGGGGTTTTTTTGGGTTTTGTTATTTTTTAACAAAACAAAACCAACACTTTTTTAGACTGTCTTGGCAAGGTTGTATAGTATTCATATAAGAGAGATTAGTTATGTCAGATACTTTTCCAGTCTTTTACTAAGTGGAATACACAGGCTGTGTTAAACCAGAAATGATAGTTAATATTTTTTTCTATAAATTTTAAGTTTCATTAATAATGGATTTTTTTTTTTTTGCTGTTATATCTGTGACAATTGATGCCATTAAGGGCATTTTTGTTAAATATTAGCTTGAAATCTTTGTCTATATGTCTTTTTTTGTAGGATGAGTGTTAGCATGAGAGAGTATTATATTACCGATGCTCAATACAAGGAATGGAATTGTTATACCCTCTGTAGCATTTATTGTAGCTACTATGTAACTTGTTGGAAAGGAATGTGTTGAACTATTACCTCATCTATCTAAAATGTTTTTAAAAATTTAGAAAATTTTTCTCGAGGGAGCTAGCAACTATGTGACAATTTAATCCAAATAATTAGGCACATTGTTACTCACTGTGCAGCCACACAAACTCGCTTCCCTTATATGGCATTTTCTCACCAGTAATACGATTTTAAGTTGCTGTTTAATGAATATATTTTCCACATAAATAGTGAAAGTTTTTATGAGAAGAAAATCTTTTTAGTGGTAGTTAGAGGCTTCAGTGGTCCTTTCATTTCTCTTATATTTTTACTCTTGCTGTTGTAAAATTAGTCTGAAAACCCTCTTATCTTGTAACAGATATTAAATTTTAAAGTACAGTCTATTACAAACTCCTGGAAATCCCAACATTTTCTGAACAATTCTAAGTGATTTATTGGCTAGTGCAGCATTATCAGTGCTCTTCAGGTTTACTAGTGTTTGCAATAGTACTTGCAACCATAAAAGGATTATGTGTTGAGAGTGGCAGATGTATCGAATGCATGTAGGAAACTTAGAAATGTGTTGCGTTTCTGTAAATGTCATGGTAAATGTTAAAAACAACTAATTAGTTTTTCTTACTCATTGATTGCTAAAATAACAGATATATACCTGTGAGGTCTTCAATATACATTTTTACATGATGTTTCAAAGCCATTAGATAAAGTGCATTGACACGCTGACAAGGCAAACCAAGTTGTTAATGAAAAAATCAGCAATAATTTGTTTATATCCAGTTTCTTGTTATTATGGTGATGTTTTAGACTTTGGGTTGTTTTGTGGGTTGGTTTTTTTTTTTTTTTCCCCTTATTGAAACTTTGGGTGTTTGGTGTCTCTTTTTCCCTGCCCTTGAAATGAGAAGATAATGCCGAGTATTCAGGAAATTTCTGTGAGAGTAAGGCTTTATGCTGTGTGTCAATATGGCTCTGAGGATGTCAAGGTCATCAGGAAGAAAAAAATCTCCAAATAATAATTAGATGATGTAATTTTCATAATTTGTCTGAATAACAAAGACATGTTTGCTTATGTTCTGAAATGCATATTAGATTTTTTTTCCCTAAAAATGTGGTTTTTATTTCACTGTCAAGTATATTTAAAGAATTTGTATGTGAATCATTGAAGAATGTTAAACTTGCTTTAAGACTGATTTCCATTTTTACTGGCTATTTCCTAATGGCTCTAGACTGTGTAGTTGCTGTAGGTGTAAGATTTTATCTTTTTAACTTCTGTAAAACTCTTTTTTTTTTTTTCTTTTCTTTTAAAAGGTGGATTTGGAGAGCATGGAATGTCAAAAAAACGAGGTGCCCTCTATCAGCTTATAGACAGGATAAGAAGATTTGGCTCTGGTATTTTCACTGTTTAAATTAGCAGGTTGCCTGATATGATAATGTATCATGAACATTAATGATGATAGCACTTTAACACTTTAAAGCTCTTCTGTATTACTTCTAGCATAAACAAACTATAAAATAAATAGCTCCAGAATAGTAATGAACAGATTAGCTCTTTCTGGCATTTCTTAGGGGCGTCTATTTCTAGTGTCAAATCAGTAGGACACATCAGTATGGCTGTGTTCACAGTTATTAGTTCAACAATTACCCATACAATGTGTTTTCAGTACAAGTAGGCTGATAATTTTAGGGATTTCTTTTCTTGACCCAGTTGGAGCATTCTGATGATTCATACTGTGTTTGAAGCATTTACGGTGAAGAAACACTGAAGAAACAGACTTTTTATACTAAACACAATCCTGTAAGCATGAATGTAGTTGAATGTAGGTTGTATAAGTGGAATCCTCATTAATACTGATTGAGTTTACTCAACATGTGGTTGTGAAGCCTTAACTTCAAATAGGAAAATATATGAAACTATTATATTCACTCTACGTTATGTGCATCACTGTACATCTTGGAAAATTAGCCCGAGGACAGTAACTAACTTTGCAGATGTTCTCTGGTATATAATATTCATAAAATAATTGGAGTTTTAGATATTGCATAAATACTTGTAATCTTTTGGATGAAATTTGGCATAGATTTCTTAATTCTAATTCAAAACAAAGTTGATAAAAAGAATTTTAAGTCATGAAACCTATTAATACATGATGTGGTTCAGTAATGACTGAACTTTTTCTGAAGTTTCTACGTGGTTGTAGACTGTTGTGTGGTTTTAATTTATGCACTTATTCAATTCCGATGCTGTTATTTGCCTTAGCTGAGTGTAGTGGTTTAAGCAGATACCTGCTCCCTCACCTTTTAATATAAACCCCGGCTAGGACTCAGAACACTGGAAGTTGATAAATGAAGCTTTATATTTACAGCTTTGCACAATATACAAGAAAATATTTACAAGGTATAACAGATACTTAGAGATATATACAACGAAAAGGTAATACAGAAACACCACAACCCTCCCAGAGACCAAAATCCCCAAGAGGGGCAACCAACCACCCCTACCACCTTTTCCCCCTTCCCCGATCTTATCTCCCCACCTGTTGATGCTGAAGATAGGTGGAAGTAGATTGGCCAGGGGGATTAGTAGTAGAAAAAAGTTAGTAGTATTACTGAGAATTAGCTACCAAGACAAAGACAAAGGAAACCATGCAAGAGGAGCAGCCACAGGCAGAGCGGTCAGAAACCCTCTGATATCTAATGTTTTGGGCACAATACTTAAAAACATTTTTCTTTCTTTCTCAGTAAAGCTCTGTGGTGAAGTGACATACTGTGTTTTCCACTCTCAGCCAATAGTCTAATTTCTAACTCAAATTCTCCAGTTAGTTCAAACCAGCACACTGAGTGGGTTTTTTTTAGACCCTTATATTTTCTTAATTCCTGATATAACTTAAATCATATATTGTTACAAAGGCAGGCACTTACTCTTGTGTACCGAGAGCTGTCTCCTTGCCTTGTGCTGCATCTTCTTTCCTTCATTGCTTCTGCTCCTCTCCCAGCCATGGGGCTACACCAAGATACCCTACCTTGGAATCTCATTAACACTTAAGTAGAACTGGTATCACAAAGGCTATTCATAGAGGGAAGGTGTACTCTTCAATGAGGAATAAGACTTCAAACCCACTGAGTAGGATTTGTTGACTACCTTTCAAGTGACCTGTTTTAATCAACTGCCCTGATGTGCATACTAAGTTATAAATTGCTTCAGAAGTGCCTGTTATAGTATGCAAGTCCTTGTCCAACTATCCTTGTCCACTTCTGTTGGCACTTTAAGTTTCATCTGATTTGGGAAAGATTTACTTGTAATGGGATGGATGGCAGCAATATTTCTGAAAGTAGTAGGCATTTTTGGTCTTGTAAAGAAATTTTAGCTATGGGTAATACCCATATAGAGTTCCAAAGGAATGTTTATGAAAAAATGTATGTTTGCATCCAGAAGTTTAGTAGGGTTACTATAAAAAGAAAAGAGGCATTTTCACCTGAAAATATTTTTGCTATTGGTGCTGGAGACCAGGGAGTGAAATGACCCTCTCTGTTTNAACTTAATGACTTATTAATTAATTAATTTCCCATGTAATAAAAGCCACTCTAATGTTTTAAGGACTTCTTTCTGTTCAGTCCTTTAAGGATGGTCATACACTTGTGTTTTCTGTACCTTGTGATAAAAAATAAAAGGAACAGTGGGTGTATCTAAAGTCTTTCCTTCTTTGCTGAAAAAAGTTCATATAAATAAACAAAACACAGGAACTGTCAATTTAAAGGTGTTATTATTATAAATGGAAAAAGTAGATGAAATTATGCTGCACCTTGAAGGTGATAAATGTGTGCAAATTTTTACTGTATCTAATATTTAAAAAAAGATTGAGAGTCCTCAAGCATTTTTCAGAAAACTAATTAATGATAGACTGTTACATAACAGCAATGTCCTACTTCTAAAGGGCATAAAGAAATAATCTGACTGACCTGCTGGAAAATAATTTTTCTCTTTTTTTGTGTGTGTGCCTATGTGATCTCATTCAGTGTTTTAATTATCATTACAGGCTTTGAGCAAAATAATACATCGAAAGGAAGAAGTACTGTAAAATTCTCAGGGAAAAATGAGAAAAACCGATTTCCCAGAGCTGCTACATCACGAACAGAAAGAATATGGCCAGGGGGTGTCATTCCATATGTAATAGGTGGAAATTTCACTGGTAAGATTTATGCTTTGAATGTGGAGAAGGAATATACATTTTTAAATTGCCTTTCCCCACCCCCTTCGCTTTTTTTCCTTTTATTTATTTATTTTAAAAATCAAGTCATACTACGGAATTCAATAGAAGGTTTTGTGTTGGATTGGCCTTGATCATCTGTTCTGAAAATTAGTCATACTTCATTTTTTTTTTTTTCCCAGAAGCAAGCTACATAATAAAAATGTGTAATTGTGTTTTAGAAGGGGAAGACTCTTTGACTGGTATTTCTTGGTTTGTGTTTGTTTTCAAGAACCTAAATAACAGAATGTCATGGGGTTTTTTAAATCTTTTTTATTTTTCATGCAGGATATTTAGTAAAGCTAATTTTACTGGTGTGACATGGTTTCTGCTAAACTGATTTCACTCAAACTGACTCAGCTGTGTGTTGTAATTCCTCAGTCTGGTTTTCAGATGGGTATACACAGACATTATGTATGACAAGAAGAAAGACTGACTTAACAATATATAGAATTCTTAGCAGAAAACTGCAGGAAAAAATGAAAACAGTTGTTATCCTTAAAATGCAAATGGATCTATATTACTGTGAATCTAAGAGGTAATTTAAAACAAAAAGGGAGAGAGAAAAACCAAGTTGGGTGGGAAAAAGAAGAGCTATGAAATAACATCTTGTTTATTGTGCGCAGTAGTACAGGAAACAAGCAGATGCTCACTTGTTCTGTACATATATGGAGAAATCAGAATAATTGCTTTCAAACTGACAGCTAAAGTAAAATTTTTATTTTGTGTATTTTTGTAATACTATAACAAATGTGACCTTTGCTTTAGGATTACCATCTTCTGAAATAATGAATTCAAAGTATATCATGTTAAACCTTTACATTAAGTATATAATTTTAACTTTTTCATAACCAAAGATATATTCTGAAGCTTGGAATAATTGCTTAAAGATGAAAGAAGAGGGCAAAATGGGCTGAAATAACTAATTTGAAATAACTGAAATAACATAATTCAAAATTGCTGTTTTTATGAACTTTCAAGTTTTGTTGCCTAAGTTTGAAAGAGGGGTTCTTTTTTTGTGGTTTTTTTTTTTTTCCTTTGGTTTGTTTCTTGGGGGAGTTGGTCGGGTTTCATTTGTTTCTTTTTAAATTATCCTATGATGTAACATACAACTTCGCAAGAGTTTGCAAGGTGAATGCATTTCTGCTAGAAAATTCACGCCAAATAGTACTCTTTTTAATGGTTTTACAGCTCAGAAGCAATACAGCTACATAAATAGACTCTGCCTCTAAGTTAATAAGCCTTGTCTTTTGTCAGGCAATGAAATGACATTTTTATACTATTTGAACTGTTGTATACTAACTGGCTTTGTGTTCTGTGGTGAGAGCTTCTCTGGGTGCTTCTGCATCTACAATATAGTTTTAATTGTTTCTGAAGGCTTTATATTTTTAAAACAATTATACAGATATACTTAGTATTAGATGAAATTAAGAGTTTTCCTCTTTTGTTGGATTGTTTGATTTTTGAACTATTTTGATGCAAAGAATTGAAGTCTGGTCTCTTCTCAAGGCAGCATTATTAAATGCCTTAAATTGTATGCCTATTTACATGACTTAGATTAAACTGATTTCCATATTTAAAGGGTATAGATTTTTAAAAAATATTTTTTTTTCTTCTGAGTGGATAGCTAGGATGCAGAGTTTCCCAATTTTCTTGTCTTTTTGTCTTTCATCTCCACCCCTCCTTTTTTTTTCTCTCTCTTTTTTTTTTTTAATTTTCTTCCCTTCTGATTCACTTGATAGTTTCACCTGGGAAATCGTTTAGCTCTGCTAGTGCAGGCACATTATATTTCTTCTGCTGTCTTCCTCTGGTGTAACAGCTATACTCTTTATTACAGGTTTTTTTTGTTTGCTAGAGTGTGTCAGGAAGTATATGACAAGATGATGGACTGAATATTCCTTTAACTGGAATGTGGCAGTACATGGAACTGTTAGGACAGAAAACTCTTTTCAGGACACCATTCCTAGTATTGTAGTCAAATTTTAGGGAACAAGATGCAGTTAGAAAAGTCTTGCATTTAATCTCATCTAATTATTCTTCCAGGTACTCAGCGTGCCATGTTCAAACAGGCTATGCGTCACTGGGAAAAGTACACATGTGTTACCTTCATTGAACGAAGTGATGAAGAAAGTTATATTGTGTTTACATATAGACCATGTGGGTAAGTGTATATATCTGGTCACAGATACTTGTGCTTTCAATCTTTGGCCATCCTTGTCAGCTTTGCAGTTATAAGTGTATATATGAGAGAGAATTAATAGATAGTTTCTGCATTTAAAATATATATTTGAATGTGTGTTCTGCAAGGCTTTTGAAAACAGTGTGCATAGTACTTTCTTTGAAGTTATGCCTCTTTTGTTTAAATATAATGATCTCACTATAAATACATACATATGAGACTTGTATATTAGGCTTTCTGTCATACTTTTCATTTTTGTATGTATTATTCTTGTATATCAGGCTTATTGCTTTCTTATTCTTATCTTTTCTCCATGTCATGTGTTTAGTGCTGAGTTATGCATGGATGTCTACCCCATATTTCTTTTCCAGATGAATTATTGTTAATTGTAGTTTTAACTCTTCTATTTCTAGACCTGCCTAGATTTGTTTAGTCACTAAATCAATGACCGTTTTGTAAATTCCTTCTTCCACATCACTGGTGTGTAAAAGCAAAAAAACCAGGTTTTATTAACCATCAGTATAGCTTTTCATTAATTACCATGTTTCATGTAAAGATATTTCCAATCTCAAGTGCCTCAGACAGCTATGTTTGTTATTTATTCCACTCAGAATTCTTAATTTTATGTGCTGTCTGCTGAAATTCCAGAGTGTACTGTGTTCACATTCTAAGAGCACTTGCTACTTGTACTTCTGATGGTCATCTTCTTTTTGCGTTTTAGGCTCCACAGTGGAAAAACTCTGTCTTGCTGAATTCCTGATCAGTGAACACTTTGTATGCTTACTGCTGAATTTTTATAGAGTTCTATAGGACAGGGTTATGAAAACAAGTTTTGGGACTTCCTTGTTTTCTAGGAATGATCCTGAATGCACTTAATTATAGCCCATAAAATTACATGTAGGCTTATCTGTTTAAATTACACCTGACATTTTTCTTACGGTGTGGGATAATGTAATAAAAACTAGTCCTAGGATATTTTGAGAAAGCTATCACCTTAACCTTGAAAAGTCTCTGAGCTACAGATCCTTGTAATAGAGGAGCTTATTCCAAACTCACCTGCCATGTCCTTTCTGATCCTGTAGTTTTGCTGTAGACTCCTGTTAGAGTGTCAAATGAAATAGGCTTTTGCTCTCACCCAGCATGACTATTAATTTAGTTAACAGTAGAACCTTGAAGAAAGTATTCAGAAGTATAGACACACAGCTGGAAGAGAAATGGATGCAGAGAATAATCACAATGTTTCTCTGTGCTCACAGAGGTAGAAAACCATGTGAATTTAAACTGAAGAGTGTGAAAGACATAAGTGGTCTCAGGAACATTAGAACGAAGTATGAGGATATCTACAGAAATTCTGGTTTAATGAAAAGTAAATTTACAACTTCAAAATGCCCAAAGCCAAACAACTGAAAAATCTGTCAACTGTCAAAAGCAGTTGAATAACTTCTTTTGGAGTCTTGAGCTATTCAGAAAGGGCCAACCAAATAAAAACCTATCTTTTCTGGGTGAATAGGAACCACTGTGCACTAAGCACTGGCATACAGTGCTGATATAGGATTTTCTGTGGAACAAGTCCAGAGAAAAGGGATACCAAACCATCTACAAACACTTTCTGCTACATGGCCAGTGCACTGAAATTGATCTCAGTTCTTTCTCATGGCACCATGCTGTGTTAGTTTATTAGCACGCTGTGTCTTTATTGTTTGTAGTAGCATGGCAGTTCACATTCACAGATGAGAGAGAATTCATAGTATTTCGCACTGTTCAAATTTAAAAAACTAAATGATAAACCTTGCTTCGAGGAGCACATAGTCAAAACATAACATATTTAATGAAATGGAAAGTGGATATAGTAATTTATGTGGAAACACAGGTGGCACTATCTACAAATGTCTCAGATGACAGCATTAGCACATTAGCAAGTGAAGTGCTATTGAGCCTTTGTAAACATTAAGGCTATTTTGAACAAGCGTATTGCATTTCTATTTGCCACAGTTCATGGGAAGCTCATTCCCTAAGGGCAGTGATGAAAAAAGTGTATTTGAAATACAGCAGCTGGTTATGGGAGATACACGACCTACCTGAAGTTGAGATTGTACATGTCAGCAATGAATGCAAGATAACTTTTGATTGTCATAGATCCATAGAACTGCAAGGGATCTCATAAAGATGTCTAATTTATTCTTAAGACAAAAATAACTATAGCTAAGTCATTGCAGATATATGCTTGTCTAAAAACCTTCAAAGATTAATACTTCACAGCCTGCTAGGAAATGTAATTGTTCAGTATCCTTAATCTAAAAAGCGTACTAAGTCAGGAGCAATATATTTGTGAATAGCTAAACCAATAATATTTCTTTCTGCAGCTGATGTATATTAACTCTTTTTCCCGTTCACTACAGCCATGGAAAATAAATATTTTTTTTTTTAAAGGACTCTATTCCATACTTAGACTGTTGTTATGGCCACCCTCAGTTCTGTTCTCTTACAGGCTAGAAAACACCTGATTAATGTAATCTTTCTTGCTATGTCATGTTTTATAGGTCTTTGATCATGTTGTCAGGCTCTTTGAAATCCTCTTCAATTAGTCCACATCTTTCTTCAAATCGAGAATCCTCAAGGAGAGCATGCTTGTCCAGATGAGTCTTTACTTCTGCTGAGACACTGCTAGAACTAATTTATGTGTCCTGTACTCTCTCCTTCCACTTACATAAACATGGTACCTCATTTCTCAACAGCAGCCACATTCAACTTGTGGTTAGTCAGGACGTGACTACGAGTAAGAATTGAAGTTCTTGCACAGCACTGTTACTCCATCACTGATTCCAGTGCATGCCATGTTTTGGACATCTCAGGACACCAAATAATTTAATATTTCTCTTTACATAGTCTTTTTCTAATGTATTAAAATTGCTATTAATTCCAGTCTTCATGATATTTAGCAGTCTTTTTTGAGACTGCAAGTTTAAGGAGCATCATCTCCATATTAATTTTATATAATATTCCAACCAGCCTTATACTCCTCTTTGTATCAGGGTTCTTGAGTTTGCTTATGGGCAGCTTGTGAGGAAAACTGTTCAAAAGTCTACACTGGGATCCTTTCTTTCCATCAGAATAGATTTATCCATTGCAATCTTAAATTACAATTATTTGTTACCACACCTTTCTTATTGAAACAATTTTGAGAACAATTATTGAACCATTTTTCCTTCATACAGCTGAAGCACTAACTTAGTACTTCGAAATGTTACAATTACTGATAGTCATTTGTACTTCTCAGCCGCACATGTGAGAATAAGGATATAGTATTAAAAGAGTAGTCTATGGTTCTTCTACCAAAGCAGTGTACATCTATTACAGCAAAAATTTATACAACTAATTGGAGAGGTCAATTAAAACTGTTATTTGTAAACAGGCTTGAAAGAGGATTTGTTCACTACTACTTTGACCTTGTTATCAGATAGGAAGTTTTGGAAGACAATCAGTATAATTCTCTGTATATAAAGCCAAAAAGGGGGTCAGTTGTTCTTAGTAAATATTGATGAGTACAAGATCAAGCTTCTTTTTATATGTAGAGACAGAAAAAAAGAAGAATTTGTCATATTGTTCTGGCATCTCAACATGCCATTAATCTTACTTTGTGGCAGGTTTTGTTCTTTACTGGAGGATCTGAGTACCTTTGATGACAAATTTTCAATGACTTATTACATCTATGGCTGTATCAATGACTTATTACAACTACTGCTGTATCCCCTTGCATTGGTATTTGACAAAGCTGTCTGAGATACATGAAAATCAATTTTCTTTCATGTGCTTCCCCAAATACTGTAGACAAAATTTTGGTTGGGTTTTGTGTGGGTTGTTTTGTTTTGTTTTGTTTTTTAATGTGCTCATATATTAAATAGACATTACAGGCAAATTCTTAAAAGTGAACAAAATGGGTAAATTTCATTGCCTGAGGTACAATTCTGCAACACTCTTTTGTTTTAAGGAAGATTACATGTTATAAAAGGTGCTCAGTCACTTTTATGGAATGAGAATAAATTCAGAGTTATGATAAATACTCCATGACACTAAGGCTCTCAGTTAACAGTTAACCCTTCCAGCTGGCATTCAGCCTTCCCACAGCAGTCAACAGCTTCTCTGGCGATTATGGTGTGGCCTTGTGTATAGGTGTGACAAGGTGCAGGTGTCCAGTTGTCTAAAAGACAGTGTATTAACATAAATGGAATGAAGGATGGTGTATGTTGATATATGGTCATAGGCAGCTGTTAACTGAGGAATGGACTCGGTAGCTCTTTATAATACATTCGTTTGGTTGTCTTCATTGAGTAGTGAGGAAGCAGTAGTCGCTTCTGCCATCACAACAGATCTTCTTAGGGCATTGTATTGGAACATTTGGTAACCATGATTGTATTGATTCCTGTCAACAAGGAAACTCATCAGGCAGGGTAATAGCCAGCATCTTCTTTGTACAGAATAAGTTATATATATGATTGAAAGAGTTGTGGTTTCACCAAGTAAAAACCTATGCTTATTCAGTGAGATCTCAACAATTAATTTTGTGAACCTCTTTATGTGCCTTTGTATTAACAACGAGGTGATGATCTGTGAATTTAGTGTGTTATGAAGTTCTACAGTTTTTCATCAAGAACTTCCTATAGTTAGTGCTATTGCAAAATAATATTATGGTCTATGAGGATTTTTATATTATCACGCAGTGAAGAGTGCAGCTTTTTAAAGAAGTTCAACATTGACTACCTCATTCACTCTTCCTTTATATTAATTTAATAGTATTTTTGATAGCAGCTGTGAAATAGTATTAAAAGAACGGGTGTACTGTTCCAGACATTTCACTTTCCATCACTTATTTTTCTTTGCCCATCATCATTGATCAGCTAGACTGAGTAAATGGAATTAGAGATTCATAAATAGTTACTGTCTCCACATGCTGTCTGGTGCAATAAAGATTAAAGAGATGAGGAGCTTTAAAAGCTGCCAGTTGCCTCAATTTAAGTGGCATGATAAGTGCTTGTACAGCACATAGAAGTCATGTTTTTTTGCTAAACATACCTGGGATCAAACTATTGATATTGCAAAGTAATTTAATAGATGTGCTGTTGTAATTTTCCTTACCTTTTGACTCAGTGCAATTGTCAAAATTATCAGTCTTGTAGGTTAATTGGATGAATCCGGTGTGCTTGACATGATACTCAACGTAGCAAATCCTAATCTACCTTCTAGTGTACTGCTGCTATTTTAAGACCTAGTGTTAATTTTAATTTTCCTTTGGCATGTAAAAAACAAAACCAACCCAAAACCTCAATACATTTAAAATCTGTTAAATAATCATTGTAAGGCAATCACGATGCCTCATCTGGATGCTTGCTTCTAGGAGCAGGCCAGCATTAAAAAAACAGTTCCCAGTGTGTTGGGCTTAAATGTTCATCATTAGACAACCTAGAAGAATACTGTGTGAAAGATTGCATTTAATTTTTCCTTCTGAAAGAACCTCCATCTTTCAAATGTGTCAGATGAGGTACCCTAAGTCATTAAGCATGTTTAATAATGTCCAATTTCTGTTGTTGCTTTATGACTACAATAATAAAATATGCAATTGTTTTTGCAAACACCTAAAAATATATATGGTTTATGAAATACCACTAAAAGTTTTCAGAAGTAATCTTAAGTGCCTCTGTTTTTGAGAAACAATCAACTTCTTGGTTTTGTTAGTGGCACTTCATAGAATTGTTTTTTGGGGGGAAAGACCTTTTAAGATCAAGTCTAAGTTTTTTGTTGTTGTTTTGGTTTGGGTTTTGTTTGGGGGTTTTTTGTGTTTTGTTTTTTTGTAAGTTGATTAGTTATTTACCATATTTTCTTACAAAACCAGATTGTATTAGTAACTTAAAATGTTCTACTATCTGTTTTATTGGTCTGTTCTCTGTTATTAATTGCAAGATACAGGACACTACTTTATAAGGTTACAATCTCTTTTGGTCCAAACAAAATAAAAATGATAGGAAGAGATGGATTGTAGTTAAATACTTCATTTATTCCTTTGCTCTTGTGGATAGTGTCAATAAAAGCAGAGCTGGAGAGTACTATCTGGAATAATTATGTACTATTTCTCACTTTTTCTATCACTGCAGAAATAAATTTTTGAATCTGTGGAAAATTTTAAGCCACCAAATATGTCAATAACCATAAGTATGTTAAAACTATTGAAATGGTATTAAATACTCTACGACCAAAGTCTTAGCAATCTATTGATTTTAAGATATAAATAATGATTAATATTTTTAGCTCTGCATTGGAATTTTTCTCTGTAGGGTTTCTGTACAGTGATAAATGTGAAGACTCAGCATCAGTTTAAAACTATAAAAGATTTGTTTTACCTTTTCATAATGTTATGTGTTTATCGTAACTTTTTTCTCATCAACCTTTTGCACAAATGTGTATAAATTACTTGAACCTCTAAGGTGTGTTTTGCAGAATTATAGGACAACTTGGAGGGTTGTGTTTAATAGCTTGAACTAAGACTGACTGAAAGCATAGTATTGCAGAGGCCTATCCTTGGACCTGTCCTTTTTGACAACTCTATCAATGACACACGAAGGGGTGATGGTGCATGCACTCATCAGATTTGCAGATGACATCAAGACGGGGAGAACCTGTCGATAGGCTCAGAGCTGCCACCTAGTGGGACCCAGGCAAGATGGAGGAACTGGCCAACAGGACCCTTACGAGGTTCAACAAGGTCAAAAATGCGAAGCTCCACACTTCGACAGGAATAAGATACGACAGATAATGCTGGGTTGGGGAACAGCTCTGGAGGAGGTCGTGGTGCAGTGGTCTGGGCAGAAGCTGGCCATGGGCCCTAACAGCACAGACAACTAACAGTGTCTGGGACTGTGTGAACAGAAATTGCTCTAAGAGAAGGGGTCATCCCTCTCTATTTGCCATTTGCTGGATTACAAATGCGCTTTCAGTTGTGGGCTCACAGTACAAGATATTACTGGTATAACACAAGCATAAGGCTACCAAGATACTTGGAAGTAGCAACAATTGCTCTATGAGGAGATGCTAAGGGTCCAGTCTGCTCAGCTGGAGAAGAGATGTCTTCAGAGATACCCAGTTCCTATGGTGGGGTGGGGGTGGGGCAGCAAGAAGAAGTCGTCAGAATCTTCAAGGTGCCATTAGCAGAAATGAAAGAATGATTTGGAGTGGATGTAAGGAGTAAATTTTTTTCATGGTGTGAACAACTAAGCATTAAAGCAGGTTGTTCAGAGGGGCTATGCTGACTCCATTTCAGAGCATCAAGTATATACTCCAGCACTCCCTCTTTCATTGGATGTGACAGTAAATAATGCTGTAGGTTTAAAAAAAAAAACAAAAACAACCCCCCTCACAAACAAACATAACCCCAGACCTTCTTAGGGATCTAAATACTTTTCTTTCCAATGTGACCCCCAAGTGAATGAAAATATATGAAATATATGTGTGCAATAAGAAACATGTTCAAATAGTTGAATGACTAGTGAAAGATAAAAAACTGAGTAAAAATGTTACTGAAAATATCTGTAGTGCTTTAATTATGTTTACATGTTCAAGTGCAGCTACAATATTGATTCTGCAAACACGTAGTCTGAAAAATATGTTAAGCAAAACTGTCTGCGTGTCAGGTGCAAAGGTGAAATCCACTATGGAAGCATGAGATAAATTTGTGTAACTGCTCTAAATTCTAGTTTTAATCTCATTTCTGCTATCGTGTTCCTTTTTATCACCTGTGCTGTATTTTTAGGGCACATTTTAAGGTAGCTGTCCATGTTTATTATAATATAGTTTGTACAGTGTGAGGGAAATATATAGAGCGATACACAGATGGCTTTTATTTTCGAATAGAATAGAATAGAATAGAATAGAATAGGCCAGGTTGGAAGAGACCTCCAAGATCATCCAGTCCAACCTATCACCCAGCCCTATCTAATGGCACTAAGTCCTCCATCCAGTCTTTTCTTGAACACTTTCAGGGATGAGGTGTTCAAGAAAATGGCAACACTCACAATGGTAAAGAATTAAAGCAGGTAGTCTAATTTGCCATTGTATTTATTTTCTTGCCTTGAAGAGAGCTGTGAAGGGAAGACACCTTAAGAAATTAATTAGACATGATATTGCACAACTGTAGATGACACACTGAGCCTGATTCAGTGCTTTGACCTAAAATGGTGATTCATGGCTATCCTTAGAACTGTCTAAAGCAGGAAGAGTTAACTTATTTTGAATGTAGGAATACTTGAGAAGCAGTTGATATACCAAGGAGTTACTGTAAGGTATTGAATTATTGTATTTTCAGAATAGTTTCAGAATTCTTGATGCATTCCTCCTAGACTGTTGTGTAATATTTTCCCCTGAAGTAACTTGTGTGACTTTATTATTTTAAGACATTACTACCACTTTTTGGTACCTGTGTTTTTGATTTTAATCACTAGTGAAAAAACAGTATGTGTTTGCTAAGAACAGGTGTTATAAGCTAAAATGCTATGGCTGTACTTCTCCAATATTAATACTTTAAAATTTAGTTGTATTAAAAACTGCATGAAGGATGTGATCATTGTCCATACTAGCACTGACCTCCACATGGATCAAACATATTCTGCTGTGCAAATGTCACATCAGGGTGGAGGTGATCTGCTCAGTACAATTCCATCTCATCTGACAGACTGCAGAATTTACAAAGCAGAGATGGAAAATTATGCTTTTAAAAGGGAATATAATGCTACCTTGAAATATTTAATATCTTCCCCTTGATATAATTTGCTTTATTCTTCCTTCTGTTCTTTTGGTAACAGATGTTTTTCTGTAACCCAAAAGCAGACATCTCGGGTAAATGCTGAGTGTATTAATGCTCAAAAGGGCATGTTTTTCCCATAAGTTTACACTGAAATCAGGGAAGCATAGTGAAACAGGAATAAAACATGAGAACAGTAGTGAATCAGGGTTTGTTTTTGGTTGCTTGTGTGTGGGTTTTCTTGTGAAAATACAACTTTCTGTGACTAAGATTGTTATTACAGGAACACAGGGTTCGGCATCTTATAGCTAACTGTATGCTAAATGAATCTTGTACTGGGGTACTATTTCACTTTCGTCATTTCCACACCTGTTATAGATGGAACTAATAAAGTAGAATGACTTTTCAGATCAAAATAAAGCAAACTTATCAGAACTGAGTGACCAAGAGTTTAGTAAGTGCTGTCAAGACAATGCAACAAAAGTGTGGTAAAGAGGAAACCTTGCCATTCCTTATTCTTTCCACCTCCTCCTGTCTGCTTCTTGGGTGTGCATAGGCGAGAAAGAAGTGATGTGCATGGGTGAGATGATAGTTCCAGTCAACTTTATTGATTCTTTGTATGAAAAGAAGTTTCTGTGTCATTCAGGGGTATAAGGCAACAACTGACAGTCTTGTTGGTCATAACTAAAGTCTTTTAAGAAGACCTTGAACAAAAAACCACCCAGAACATTAATGTGTCCTGTTTTAGACATTGTGAATAATAAATTGTTTTTGGAGTAGATCTAGAGTTTGTGAGACTGAAAAAAATTGCATAGTGCATTATTCTGATGGATTTTTAAAATACATTTTATCACATTCTAACTGAATCTCCTGTATGACCTGTAGATATATGCCTGAAAGCTTTCATCTGTGTTTGTGCTTTAATTACAGGTGCTGTTCTTATGTGGGTCGAAGGGGAAATGGTCCTCAAGCTATATCCATTGGCAAAAACTGTGATAAATTTGGTATAGTTGTCCATGAGTTGGGTCATGTGATAGGTTTTTGGCATGAACATACACGACCAGACCGTGATGACCATGTCACCATCATTAGAGAAAACATCCAGCCTGGTGAGAGACTATGATAGGTACTTCTTTTTCAAGGGGGTGGGAATTCTGTTTATTTTTTATGTTTCCTTTATCTGCTTAACTCTCTTAACACTGCATAGCAGAAATTAACATTTATGCCTGCTGTTCCTCTTAACTAGGATGACCTAAAGCTGAATCACAAATTAATACTGCAACTAAAGTAGAATATTTTCTAAACATCTGGCCAACTAGCAAGCTATTTGATAATATTGGCTAGAAGGAGAGAAATAGTAGTCATGTTAATAACATTTCCAGGAAGCCATTGTTCTTAAAGGCCTTTAAAAATAAAGTTTCTTTGCTTGAGAAAGGGCTTTTCTTTCATGTTCTCTACTTATTAAGTAGAGACATGTCATTAGCATCTTAGCTGCTCAAGAGATTTAGACCTGAAAGGTAGGCTGAGGACTTTGAATCTGTGACAAAGATGGGCACTGTTCCCACAGTTTCTGCATTACTCATTTGCTACAAAGACTGCATCTTTTGCCAGTAGCCTTGATGCTGTTGAGGCAAAGCATCTGAGGAAACCAAGAACTTCAAACTATGACTGTCTTCTCTTTGTCAGTCTAGCTCTTTTGCCCATACTTGTGTTATATGGACAACATGGGAGAGAACTAGGCATGTTTGACTTGCAATGTACATATGTGTGCACGGTCTTTGTGAAACACTGATTTTGACTTGCAGGAGTTCTCTGCTCAGGAAGGGATGAAATTGTCCAATGATAGTTCAGAATATTTGTCTGTTCCTATAGAAAAAATGTTATAAAGTAAAATACATTTGAGATGCAAAATCTTTATCACCTCAGCTAGCACTGTGGGAAAATGACTGGTAGCTGACACTCCCACAAGTCTCTCAAACTTTGAAAGGACACATGCTTCTAAGCCTTCCTTCTGTTCTCTCTGGGTCATGATTTGTGTAAGTGCCATCATGTTTTTTGTGTGATGTAGAAATGGTCTGGAGTGCTGTCCTGAGCCTCCTGTTCTTTTTCTTTTAGCAATTTCTGGTTTCTGGCTGTCTGTCTGAAACTATTTATTGCTGTGTGACATGAGCTTGAGAATCACTAAATGGAATCAGGAATTCATGACCTCCAAGACACCTGGTTTTGTTGTATTACACAAATTTTATTGGTTAGTAATGTTAATCCACTGTAGGTTTTTGCATTACACCAACGGTAATATGAATTGGAGTAAGGAGTGCTTTGCTCCTCTTAACACACTTATTAGGAGAAAAAAATTCTCATCTGGAATAACAACCTAAGTATAATTCCTCAATGAGGAGGGTTCTTCCAGGGTATTTGCTGCCAAAAATATTTCTTCCTGGAATTAACAACCAGGCCAGGAAATTTTATAGGTTCTACATGAAGTGCCACATAATGTGTGGAGCCTTTATGTAGGTTAGGTGAATGAGAACAGTCTGTCCAAATGCCTAATACAGGAATTTGATGTTTCAAGAGATATGCCTACCCTCTTAGTAAAATTGCACAGCTACTCCCAAATAGCTAAGACAGTGAGTGATTAGGTTAGGATCTTTATTGGTTTTCTTTTCCTGTTTAGTTCTTGTTTTCACAAAAAAATCTCCAGCCAACCAAAAAACCAAAACCAAAAACCCTGATTAAAAAAAACTCGATCATTCTTAGGTCAGGAATACAACTTCTTGAAGATGGAGCCTGGAGAGGTGAACTCCCTTGGGGAACCATATGACTTTGACAGCATTATGCACTATGCCAGGAACACCTTCTCAAGGTTGGAGTCTCAGGTTATACCTTTTGACTTTTTATTCCTTCCCATGAATGTTGATAACTATGCTTTTAAAAGAATTCTGAAGTTTCTATAAATATTCTTTGCTATAGTACTCTTACATTCAAAGCATAGCTTCTTTATTTTAAGTCAGAATTATGTAATTATATTTTTAAACACATTTCATTTCTGTTCAGTTTCAAAGCAGCCTTTTGATTGTGCTTCAGTTCTAAAAATTTGAAGACAAAATAATCTGGAAACATTTCATATAATATTCACTTTCTTTTTGTCTCCAGAAAAAGTTGAATTTAGAAAACCCAAATAAATTAAATGCTTAGGAAACGTATGTGTAACATGATCTGTCCTCATAAAAAGAAATCTCCTTTGATGCATAATGTCTGAGCATCTATGGATTATGCAGATAGAATGTGTTATGTTATTAGCATATCTACTACACAAATTACAGCCTTTGTTAAGGGCTGCAGCCAAGCATTTATAACAGGAGCTGCAGCCTCTACTCTATTGCTTGTATAGGTTGTTGTTGTCATCAAAAGCATATAATAGTTCTGCTTGTTTTGCTTTGACCTGTTGCATACTGATCTATTCCCAACTTCAAGCCATGTGTGGCTTGCTCTAAAAACTGTTATGATTGTGGGGAGCTGCTCCCATAGGCTAGCCTTTCCCTGGGGAGTAACTGAAGGAGTATTCGTCCCAGCCTCCTGTGATGCTTCATACCAAATTGCAGTTCAGCTAATTGCTCTCTAAAAACACTAAAATAATGTAAACAAACAAATAAATAAAAACCCAAGTAAGGCCTACAAAAGAACTAACAAACAAGCAAACAAAAAAACCCTAATTTAGAAACTTTAAAAAACATTAAGCACATAACTTTTTTTTTTTTTTTTTTTTTTTTTTTTTTTTTTTTTT
>VWZI01009988.1:94322-136324 GCA_013396835.1 Psilopogon haemacephalus
TTGGTCCAGTTCATGCATTTTAAAGCAGGAATTCTAGACAATGTGAGACTCTGGAATAAACTAAAAACTATTAGAAACCTCACCAGCATTTGCAGATTTCTTAGGCTTGTACTCCTCAATATAAATTACATTTTTTAAATAAAAATCCTAGCACCCCTGGAAAAGCATTTGTGAGTGAGCCACATAAAGTGGAAACTAGTCGCGTTGCTTGATCCAGTTACAGATACAATTACTTTAAGGAAGAGTTTGTAAGAACCTGTGTAAAATACTGTGATTTAACAAGCTGGAACCCACTAGAGTCCTAGGGCAATGACGACATAGATAATTTGATTTGCAGGCCTTGATCTCACCACTTTCCAAGTTGGCAAAAAAATTATAGTGCTATGAGTAGACGTGTCCTGCCCCAAGGAACAAGAGGTTGTTACTTCATACTGTTGAAAAATAACCAATGAACCCTTGAGGTCATGTATTGATTTGCACTGATTTATCTGGAAAGCATGAGCTATGCTCAGGGTGGCATATTGCCAGCTGTTTGTTAGACTTTACTCACTGGAATAAGTAGTAGAAATCAGAACACTTCATAAAGTTCTAGTCACACACAGTGATGTTGTTCATACTGTGTTAAAACTGTTGCAGGCTGTTTTCCTACTAAAGTGGTAAGGCATTTAAGAGAGGATTGTTTCACTTCAGACTAAAACTGGTGGAAAATAAAGTTAATGATGTATAGATACAAATACTTTTTCCAAAATAATAGTGTGCCGTATTTGTTCAAAGTGAATAATGCCACAACAAGTTTTTTTTTCCACTGATTAGATTAGGACAACATCCTGATACAAGAAAGCCAAGACCAGTACTCAAAGTATTAAAAAAAACCACACAAAACCAATCTGTGTTTACAAACAGTGTTCCTAACTAGAAGGATCATTACTGTTCATTCATTTTTGGATCTACGTTATACCTGAAAATACCCGTTTTTTACTTTTCAGTTAAAGTCCTCCAAGTATACAAGAGAGTGTAAAAAAAATTAAAGAATAAGGGAATACAGAACCACATTAATCTGTTGACTTCCATTTTATAGGATTTGAGGGATTCTTCAAATTCTGTAGCGTGATAATTTAACTTAGTTTTGCACCTTGCTCTTTTAAATTTAATGCTAAATTTCATACCAAAATATTTTGTACCACATTTAAAATTGGAGAATTTTGTATAAAAATTCACATTTGGAATAAGTATGCTTCTCTGTTACACCTAGCTTTTTAGGGTGAGTGTTAAAAGCATATATAGCAAGTTCATATATTTTACTGAGAAGCAAGCAGAGGCTGGCAAATAAGCATTTCTATTTCAAAAGCAGCAGCACCTACAGTAGAATTAGGTGTATGATATAGAACACCTAACAGAAGAATGATTAATGAGTATTCCTGACTTACCCTGTTCTTACTTGTGTAATTCAGACTTTGTTAGAAATATGAACTTTGTCATTAACAATGTTGCAAATGGGCCTATTTTATGTATTCTAATATAATTTTATAATTAACATTTTTAATTTATAAGGAGATTAACAGCAGTGCCTTTTTCCTGTGATGTCTTAATAGTACTAATAGGTTTCCCTTCTGGTATCTAACAGAAGAACAATAGTTGATATATGTTTACTGATGTACTGAAAGAAGATTCATTTTTGCTAACTTTACATAAAGTTTGTCAGCTTGAGGAATCTTTATTACATGTTCTTTGAATTTAAAGTTGTGCATTTTACCCTTTTATTTATATAAAATGTAAATTCTAAATTTACAAAATAACATTATGCAGTCATAAAACTCATGTAGTTTTATAACAGACATCTGACAGGGATTTTTGGGGTCTATTTCTATTTTTATTTTTTTTAGGGGCATGTTTCTGGACACCATTCTCCCTTCCCGTGATGATAATGGTATACGACCTGCCATTGGCCAGCGTACTCGTCTAAGTAAAGGAGATATTGCACAGGCAAGGAAGCTGTATAGATGTCCAGGTATTGCACCACAAACAAACAAACCCCACATACGAGCAATTATTTGACTTCTTGTTCAAGAGAAATGACAAATTTTTTGAGTCAGCTGCTCAGTAGTCTGTTTCCATGTTGGCAACTGACGTAGGCAGTTCAAGAACTGAATCATTAAAAAAAATCTTACAGATAAGGTCTCTGGAATTCAAAGCACTTAAGGACAGATAAACTCCATGGCATCTCAGTCATCTTATTCCCTAGCTGTTCAATGACTAGACAAGGTAAAAACAAAGTTCAGTATCACTTCTGGTTTGCATATTGACTGGAGTATTTTTTAATTTGAATTCAAGTGGAGTGCAAAGGGAACAAACTGAATTGTAGCAATCAGCTCTGAACACATTACACTTTTAAAAAATATGATGAGTAAGCCAGGACAACTAAATTGTAAACTCTTTCATGGATTAATTGGTTAGCACTTACAACAAAAATTCTAAATTTAACATAGAGATTTGACTTCTGAGTATCTTGTGCTTGATTCTAGTATCTATAATTTAAATGCATATTAATATTTTATCTCAAAATAGTGTTGAGTGAGAGTTACTGTCTGTGGCAGTGACATCACTGGCAAGTCTGTAGAAATGCTGTGGTTCTTGTTCTCTAGTGCTAGTTATTTGTTAAGTTCTGGCAGAGCTGAAGAAATCCCAAAGCAATAGGTTTTACTGTCCTTGCTGTAGTCATTGCTGATACCAGTTTTACCTTTGGGGTCAGCCAAAGCAGTTCAGTAGTGCCATCTCTCAGCCAGGAATTGCCAGCAATATTCTCGTGAGAGACTAGACATACAAGCTCTGAAGGTTTTACAGCCCTCCTGGTCCTCATGGGAGTGGCTGTTTAAGATGTATGGCTACTTTTTACCACCTGAACAATACAGAAGGACAAAATGAGAGAGATCAGGACTGAAGTAATGGAGCTGCTTCCAATTTGTATCAGCAGCAGCGTGATCTACTGAAGAGTTGGGGCATCTGATGTGCATTTGATGTGCACTGTACAACTTAAGTATGCTTTTCCTTTGTGCTCTAAGTACACTGAATCATAATCTTCTATATACTGAGAATACAGTGCTTCTGGGCCTACCAGAGGAGAAAGCACTTCAACATATTTTCTTTAACAGCTGTCCCTTTTGGAATAATTATTGCTGTTTACCTCTGGTGCAGGAAGGACTTGGATAATTACATTTTCCTTGCAGCATTACTTCTAGTAAGAGTACACAAAGAATTCCTTAAACAGAGAGGATACATATATTATAATAAAACCACAAATTTTGGAGACTAAAATAACTGATAGAATTAAAAGCACTGTGAAAGTAGTGGTATTTTAAGATCACATTGACTTAAAGAAAAATAAATGAATGAAGCACAGCCTAGTCCGCTCAATTTATATGTTACTCTAACATGCACTTTCAGTCAACTGAAGAAGATGCAATGTGCTTTTGGAGCTAATGTTCAAATAATTGCTCAGCTAAAATGTCATTTTCATATTTGATAAAAATGTGTAATGGTGAGTTATAATTTATATAAAAGTCTTGCTAAAAATTGGTTTTGCAATATTTTGAAACCATGATTTCTCATCAGTAATGTGCACTTTGAGCTATTTTTGCAGCACTGGTGAACATGGCTCAGAGGGGTAATAAAAAGGAACAGTGGTTGCAGGACCATGCTCCTTTTCCAGCGCTTCAACAAACGCTGATATAAAAGACTTTTGTTTTCTAGCCTTACTTAGCCAGTCCATTAAAGAAAGTGAGCTTTAAGAGGAAGAAAAAGGCATAAGGATTTTCTACAAATTATAAATAACAAACTATAAATAACAAACATGCTATTTTTATCAGCTAATATTTTTAATAGAAGCTGCATAACTGAATAACACAACACAAATGCAAACATTCAATATAGAAAGGAACTCTCTGAAAGTTGCCTGGTACTTGCGATACAATAAATTTGCCAGCAAATAGTGAGATTGAAGACAGACTCCTTGCAGCATATAGAAGTCCTTGACAGCGTTGTTTTTGGAGGCATGCTGTGTTTCCTATTTCATACAAAAGATGTTAATCATGATGCCTGCTTATGATAAACAACAGTGAGTATTTCAAACATTAATAACCTCTGCATTGTTTCATGTGTTCATTTTTCTTGCCTTAAATGAAACACTATAAAAATGCAGAAAGCAACAACTTTTTCCAGAGATGCACACTTCGTTCATAAAGGATTTTGTGGTATTGTGCCTTCTTTTTTTTTTTTTATTATTTTTAAAAGTTCTGGTTATTACTGTAAAGCAGTTTCTGGTTCCAGAAGCCCACTGCATTTTCTGGGGCCTGTGAACATGAAGTTGAACTCAGGGCTGCTGGAGAATGCAGCTGATCCTCACACAGTGAGACAGCTGAGCCTTCCAAGTTATTTTAGCTACTCTGGATATTCAGGATCATTACTCCGGAAAGGGCTTAGTAACAGAGAAAGTTTTGAGCTTTGTGAAGCCAAGGATTGGGTTTTGATAACCTGTCTTTCATCAGCTGAGTAAGTGCTAGGACTCAACAACCTAGCAACAGCAATATTGGTTGGTATTTTTTTGTACTTGGGAATTTTGTCAAAGGAAAGCATAACTGCTGATAGGGATCTGTTGCATTTTAATACTGAATTACATTGTTACATGACAGAATACTAATGAGAAAGCAAGGATTTAAGCTGAGGATCCTTCCTCTGTCAATGTCTTTTAGGCATTCGAGAACTGATCTTGAACATCTAGGCTGGGTTACAACAGTTTAAAAGCTATCTAATGGAGTCATAGAATGTGTTTTCTTCTAGTGTAGCTACTAAAGTTTCAGCATAGGTCTATCTTCATATATAGAAATTGTAGATGATATAAAATTCATATGAAGTTTTTATAGGAGCAAGAGAACAAGAAAGGGAAATTATGGAGAAGGGTATCTTTTGGCAGAAAGAGAGGACAAGAAATAAGTGGGTAGAATGAGACTGAGTAATGGATGGGAAACAAGGCTCAAAATAACAGGAGAAGCCTGGTTATAGAAAGAGAATATGAGTGGAAGTTCAGTAATTTAACAAATTGCCATGATCTGTGATAGTATGTGTGGAAGACAGTTTGTGAAGGATACCTATCCTTACTCTATTCTGTGCTATTTTTGCTGTTCTTCAGGCTTATCTTGCTCCCATCTCTATTAAATTAGAAAAGCAGCATCACCATCAAGTCAGCCTTTGTTCACTACATAGAGAAGATAAAGGTTTTTAGATTAAGATCACTTCTTTATAACTGTGAAGGGGAATCAAGTCAACAAGACACTGAGTTGTAGTAAAGTTTAAGTTTTTAGTTTAACAAGTACATTGTCAGCAATAGATATTTTTTTTGGCTCTGTGGCAGTTTTATATGCCATAAATGTATAGTTAACGCAGACTTAAGATCTTAAGACTTAAGATCTTAAGATCTTTGGAAAACTTGCATTAGCTGTATATGGCTGTAAGTATTTTTTAGTGCTGTATGGACAAAGGGGAGTTGATTCTCTGTGTCCTGGAGGATGTGGGCTTCATCATTTGCAGATTTCATTATAATTCTTAATGGAACTTGACCCTGTACATAGGCCAGCCCAGAGAGGTGTTATACACAGGCTGTGTAATTGAACACTGGCACAGAGTTCGCTGGCAGAAGCTGATTTGTATGAGCATGTAATCTGCCTGCTGCCTCCACCCATTGCTAGGAGAGGTAAAATATAGGTTCCCTTTCTTTATCACAAAACAAAGATAGTTTCCCTCTTCTTACCACAGAAAGGCTTATCAGAAGTCTAACCTTCTCAAGCTGCAAAACAGACAGGAGATTGTTGTTTTTGTTTAGAGTGTGTGCATGGGGAGAGCTAAAGTGCCATTTCTGCAAGTGATTTATCCTAGTAAAATTCATATAAGGTGTAACATTTGAGAGGGAGGGAAAAAAAAAGCAAGAGAAGACACTGACAATGTTAATTATTTACAATGGACTAAAAATATACAAATGCTCTGTAAAGCAGAGATGTATAAGATTGAAGCTGAAATTAATTCCTTCTGATAAGAAAAATACCAAGGTTATTTCCTAGGAAATTTTAATAAGTGTCACTTACTGCTCATTTTCCTTTTGCATTTTTTCCCCCCAAACTTAGTTCCGTTACTAATGGATAATCACATGGTAGAATGCTTATAATAAACCATTTTATAAGCCTAAGGACAAATACTATAGTTGCCACATTTCAATTCAGAGAATTTTTTAATATTCTCTGGTCATAGAATTTTAACTGTTTTAATTACTACGTACCCCTTTCTCAGGAAGTTATTTTTAAATGAGAAATACCCAAATGTCAACCTGTCTACAGCAGTTCTGGAAGCCAGCCTGGAACTCAGATCCTATAGAAAATTGATTCAATTATTGATTGGTATAAGATGTTCTTGTTAGAGTTGTCTTGAGTAACCAGGAATTATAAATTAAATGTTAATATGCTGAAAAATAGAAAGCCCAAACATATTTTAGATTTTTTTTGTTAATTCATAGTAAAAGTTATTCAGTTTAAAAATTAATGCTTCTCTTAAATTCAGACATTCAGACATTCATGAAAATTCTGATTTGACAGAGGTCTCTCAGGCATTTAATATGCATGTTAAATTGTTCTATTAACAACTGTTTTCTATAATTCCTGTAATAAACAAATTTTCCACAGCAGCTTTTGTAACTTGTTATTCATATTCTGGAGAAAAGAATATTGCCCTCCTGAATTGAGCTATTATGCTTAATTCACTGATGTGTCTACCTTTAGAATCCAGTAATTTAGAGACTTTAACAGAGTAAGGGGTAGTTATGTTGGGGTCTTCCTCTTCACTTCCATAGTTGACATTATGTGGGTGTGTGCATCTACTACACAGAATATCATCTTTTTGTGCTCTGCTTTCCTCTACTCCTATTTTAGTCTTGGCCTTCTCTTTGCATTGTGAGCTATGGTACAGTTCACAAGCTTTGGGGAAACCCAGTACAGTACTCTACCATTTATTTAAGGTTAGATTTATTGCTGTGGTAAAAATAAATTGTAGTTATTTGTGGATATAGCTTTTTCACCAAAAAGTTTCTGTATAGAAATAATTATTTAGAACCAAATACCTTTTCTTCAGTGTGTCATCTACTGTGGCTGCCTGATATTTCTTAAAGATAAACCCACATTTTTTGAATGAGGGAAGGAAAAGAATTTATTAATCTTTTCCTATTTAATTCCTAAAGATATGATGATGGTGACTTTAGCCGTTACATTTTTTGATGACTGCCCCAATTTTTCTTTTCTTTCCTCATCACAATTAACCATTTCAATGTCAGAGAGCATGCTTAATGTCTTGAATGTAACTTACGTCTGATCCTACAGTGTAGTTGTCAGATTACATCCTGTATGCTTTTAACGAGGCTGCATTTACAGCTGTGTCATCTGTCTTTGTCATAAACAATCCTTTCCTTTTGTCTCTTATTATTTAAAAATTTTCCAGACCATTTGTAATTCATTGAGATTTTAATGACACAGTGGTTCACCTGCTGGCAGTGGCAGCACCTGTAATTTGGAAGCACTGCAGATCTGATTATACTGTCAGTCATAGGGTAATATTCTCAAATTCACATCTGTTCAACCACACCTGCAAAATTGGTAGGTGAAACAGCCTGTTTAAGGTAATAAAAGATGACTGAATGTGTTACACCCTACCAGAATCTGTTTTAGTGCTCAAGCATGGCAGAAGCTTCCAGTGCTGTATTTTAGTGCAAACAGGAATTATTAACCAGTCCATCAGCAGCTAGTAGTTGATTGACAGGTGAGATATGGACTGTAAAATCTTCAGTAATAAAGAATATAAAAACATTTGTTCTTTTAGGACTTTACATTTGCTTTACTTTATTACTAATATCTCAGCAAATCACTGTTTCAAGAGATCTTGTTGAATGTAGGATTTAGTTTTCTGTATCAATATAAATGAGTGAGTTTAGGTCAGATCAGTGTCTCATGTGGGCAAAGGATGAAATTAAATGACATCACCAATGAAATTCCAGTGTGGTGCCAATCATGCAGTGGCAGCTTTTGTTTTACTTTTGTTTTAATACTTACAGGACATACCTTGAGGGTGTGGTGTTTTTTTTAACTGAAGTAAAATAATGTGTATAATTTTGCAGTTGACTGACAGCAATAAGATTTTAAGATGGCTGTGATTTGGTTATGTCAGCAGACAGCACATAAGCCAGATAGTTTGCGGAATCATCCTATGTAAAATGGACTGAATGTCAGGCTGGCTTATGATCATTATTTTGAATAAATCAACAAATAACTATTCTGTTTTCCATTCTGCATTTGCAGAGAGTTAAATGAATTCTGAATAGATATTGGAAAGATGCTTTTGTTTTTTGTTTTGTTTTTTTTTTTTTTCTGTTAGGTGCATTCAATTTTATATTTTTACTGTGTTTTGGTTTTTTTCAGCCTGTGGAGAAACACTGCAGGAATCTGCAGGCAACTTTTCTTCTCCAGGATTTCCAAATGGTTATCCTTCCTACACACACTGCATATGGAGAATCTCTGTAACTCCAGGGGAGAAGGTACTTTAACAATCCCTCAGCTAAGCACAGATACTATTTTCAAAATAAAATGTTGTATTTCTTTAGCTTTTCAACAATTTTAAAGCTTGCATAATGATTGAAAATAGTGATACACCATAAGAAAATGGGACCATAAACTATGTGCTATTGACTTGAATTTGGACTTAGGCATTAGATCTGCATTGTGTTTGGTGGCTGTCCATGTGAAGTGAAGACACAAATTCCATCTGCTGTATTTGCGTCCTGAAACTGCTTAAGAAGTGGCTTTCAATCCAGCTGATGGTTCAGTGTAAAGGTGGAAGAGTTTCAGGCTCCTGAATTGTCTCTTCCCCGTCACAGGCTTGGATGAGCTGACTGAGCTATGTGGGGCTGATAGCTGGGCTCTGTCTAAGAAAGCTCTTAGTATGCCGAATGAGATGTTTCTAAAGTGAAGCAGTAATATCATGACATAAAGGAAGTGTCATTGTAGGTGTTCTCTGGTATTGGCTCTAGTGCTTATAGTTTTACCTAAAACTGGGCACCAGTTTTAGGGGAAAATGTGAGAAAAAAGAAATTGGCTTGGTGAGAGCAGTTTGGGGATTAAAGTGTGCTATCCTGGTGAAAGCGAAGCCTGTTATTCTTGTGTACTCTATCAAATCATTCTAGCTGAATCTTGTTTTGAATTTTTGGCTCAGATATTAGCTTCACTCAAAATAAGTAAGGGAGGAGGTGTGATGGGAAGTTTTGCCCAAGACAGAATCGTTAGGAAAAATAAAAAGATGCAGGTTTCTTTACAAGAAGCAGTGTCCAATGTTGATTAGACAAATACAGCCTAAAGACTAGAATATAAAACCTAGCACCAGCCTCCATAATGGACAGTCCAAAGAGGAAAACCTAGCATTTGCCATCATATATTTCAGCCGGTTTTGTCAGTGGTCTCTTACTACCTATTGAATGTAGTTTTCTCCCAGTTAGTTTACTTTATTCTGTGCTTCTTTCAGGCCAGGGTCCTAGTAGACCCTAAAAATATATGTTCATGGTGTGCTAATAGTTCCTGAGGAGCTGTAAGTGCATTTACCACTGTGGGGGATGAAAGCAAACCCATTTGGAAAGTGTTCACTCTCCTTTGGGCAAGTGCCAGAGACAGGAGGAAAAATAAACACAGCCTGTGCTGGGAGGACGTGGGTGGCTCTGCAGGTTGGCAGGGAAAAACAAATGAAAACAAATGAATAGAGAAGGTTTGCGCAAAAGATGCAAATTAATCTAGATAGGTAATTTTATGGCACTACTGTTTGTGTTGCTTCTCAGACAGTGCTGTGATAACAACAAAAATGTCTTAGATATCTGTTCCTCAGTTAAAAAAAAAAAGTAGTATCCATGCACAATTATTACTAGCTTTTGAGAATAATATTTATATGAGTTAGAAAATGGTTATGCTTAAGTTTTCATTATACACTCCGACTTTTTGTACACTTATCTGTGGACATTAGTGTAATTGCAGCGTATTTCTAACAACATGTCTGAGATTGCAACCATCACTGGAGCTGTATTATAGTGCACAAAAGCTTAATGGAGGTATACCCCTGTGGACTAAACAGAATTTTCTAATTGAAATTTGATGTGACGAGTCTGTAGGGCAAGTGTTCAGACCTCCAGCTCTTAATAGTCATCCATATAGTTCAGCGAGAGCAAAGTAAATTATATTTGTGTCTGTTCTGTCTGTGCTATTCCTAGATGATATTGTCTGTCTTGAAATACAGGACTCTTATTTTTGGCAAGTACTTGATATGAATAGAAAATAACAGAAATGAGGTGTCAGTCTTAAGAGATGCGTATACCATAGTACCTTGGACACGTGTTATGCTTGATCCCAAATTTTCTTGGTTAATGATGATAACATTCACATTGTGAGGGGAAAATAAAAGTATATAAGCATTTTAATTTGCTACATTGACCCTGACAGATCTCAGGAATGTTGTGTGGAGATTACAGTATGTATAAGTCCATCACATCATGTTCTGAAACATAAGTGAATGTGTTAGCCACCTAAAAATAAACTGAAAAGGCATCAGGGATTGTGTAGCTCTTGTCTCTTATTTATTTGGATTTAATGTTTTGCTTTCTGAGTATAGTTTAAAGGACTTCTACCTATGCTTTCTGCAAGTACAGACACTTCCATTCTTTGATGGCACTGAATGTAGACACTAACTGCAGCATTCATTTTATTAATAGGCATCATAAATTGTCAGCCCAATCTAAAATGTGCACAGCTCTATTACTAAAACAAGGCAGCTCATTCACCTCTTACTTTCTCTCAAGATTTAAAAGACTATATAGTAAACAACTGTACACAGTATATATGCATATGGAAAAATCCCTGGGGGTGGATATTGGCGATATTGCATGCTCTCTGCCATGATGAACCGTGTCTTCTGGTGCAGAAATATTACTGTAGAGAGTTGCAGTTGTGCCAGTGGCTTTTTTGAATCTGCCTTTTTGAGTAAATTATGTTATGTTCAAATTTTCCCTAGTGTTTTGTACAAATGATAAAATAGGACAGATAAGTCCTTGGTTGATACGGGAGAAAAATACCACATGCAGAAAATTTAATTAGTACTAACTGGTGTTTGCTGTTTATTTTGTGCTTTCTTATCTCAGGCTGTAGGAGGTATGAAAAATCTTCTCTCAAACTGTAGTAGTAGCACATTTGAATCTGATGTGTAATCAGTAATTCCTTAATTGTGGTGACAAATACCCATTGATTATTTTTCTCATGAAGATTTTCAGCCAGCCTGTCCCCTTGAACAAACTCTGCCTTGTCTAAAGCTCCAGTACTTTCCAGAATTGCAAATCAGAATCTTAAATGTATTTATAGTTGCTTGGTTCCTGACCAGAAATCATGCTGTGACATACTGAGAGTTCTGCCTATGTACAACTAATGAATTCTGATCAGTGTTAAGGAATTGCTGTATCATCAAATACCTTGGCATGTTAGAGTGAGGAAGGACTGTGAAGGTTATTTCATACAGTTTCAAAGACAGAGGCCATTGAGGAGAATCATTAAATTTTAATAGGTTTCCATCCAGATAGCACCATTTTAAGACAATTACATGATCACACCCAAGTAAAACCATTTTTTCCCCAAATCTATCCTAGTAACTAAGGTTTGGAAAAGGCAGATTTCCAATGGCGTCTCTGCTATCCAGAGATAGATTCAAATAGCACTTGGAAATATAATAAAAATCTGAAGCAGAGGAAGGCATTTGAATGACTATACTTTTAGCAAGTTCTGCATGTTTCTCATGGAGAATAACATGGTAAGTAGGTGGTTTTGGAATTCTGATAATATTCGTCCATTTATGTCTGTAGTACATGTCCCCTTAGGAGTGACTGAATAATACAAGCAAAATACCCTGTGGGTTTGACATCTGGGAAAAGTTGCATGTAAGGTAGAAGCTTAAGAGATGTAGTAATGGCAAAAACAAAGGGGGGAGTTGTGAGGTTGCCTTCTGAGAGGGAGCGGCATAGTATGTCTGCATCCAGGAAATAGGGAAATCGAACCAGGAGGTGCTCCAGTTAGACTAAAAAGAGCGTGAGAACACGTTAATAGACAGAACTGCAGTAACCTAGTGAATGCTGTCTGTGAGGATCAGCTAATGCTTTGAGGCATGCCATTTATAGGTAAACAATACAGCAGTCTGGAAAATTAGTAGTATGGTGTTGAAGGATTTCTGTCAGTAGCACTAGAAAGAAAACATTATTTTTGTTTTGTGGAATTAAAAATTGAAATAATTCTCCACCAAGGCATGGATGAAAAACTGAGAAGGGAAAACTGAAAGCTGTGTGAAGAGTACAGCTCAGTAGTTCTGCCTGTCTGGTATGATACTGTACTCTGTTGTCTTTGGAGAGGTACATGGTGCCTTCACAAGACATGAAAGTAAACCACAGCATGTAACTATCTGTTCCAGCTGTGTTATAGTTCCTCTATGCAGCTGGGTAAATTCCACTCCTTTCAACTGAGTCACAGCAGCTTCATAGGCTGCCATAGAGATATATTTTTGCAGTGTGAGGTATCTGCTACTGTGCAGCAATTCATGTTTGATTTGTAAGTGTAGATTTAATTTCTAAGTTCCTAGGATCAGATTAAAATAAAACCACTTTTAGGCTCATATGGGAATAAAGAAGGTTATTAATTAAGTTGAAATATGTACTAATCTACACTGAGGAACTTACTATACACCCAAACCCAATGAAAGCATGAAAATGGGAAGTTATTTTATAATACAAAATATGAATTATTTTTAATTTTCTTGTTTGGACTTATCCCTGAAATTGCAGGGCACAATGCTAAGGATATCTCAGTCAGTTAGAGTCCAAACTACCTATTCTGAAATCTTGTGTTTCAGGTGGAGTCCTATTTTTGTGTTAAAACTGTAAGTTTATGGCCATTGAGAACTAGTATTTCTAAATCAAAGTGAGATAATATAATTATTTAGAATAGTCCTGATATCAAGTGGTGAAAATAAGCCTGTTTACAGCTGTGCTAAGTAAAATTGGAAGTCCAAGTTCTAAAGTTCCAAAAATGCACAGAACTCAGGCTTCTGTATAAAAATCTTTGTTATTGTTTCCTTAAGACTTGTTAAGGCTTTGTGTACCATTGTTCTATTGATACTGCTTTCAACATTGCTGTCCACCACCCAATACTGTCAAGAGATAATTTATGTGAAAGTAAATTATTCTGTCAAAACAGTAGTAGAAGGAAACACTAACAAACTACCCCCCCCCCCCCCAGCAGTCAGTGCTGCTTATAGTCATAATGAAAGAAGAATTTGAAGTGGAATTATCAAATAGCACATTTTAAATTATATTAGCACATTATTTTACCTTACTAGTATTCTCAAATTTTTATTTGCCAGTGAAAATCTCACTGTAAGCAATTAAATGATAGTAGTTTGTCTTTAATCTGCTCAGATATGTAAGACTAAATATCTAATGTTCTCAACCAGCTTTTACTATAAGAAATAATTGAAGAGAGGTTAATAAGTATCTAAGTAGCTGGGTTCCTGCTGCACATGACCATTCTGGCTTCACTTCTGCAGAATGTTGTAATAATTTTCTACCATTAACCACACATGATTTAATTAGATGTTCCACTCTGATTGCAGATTGTTTTAAACTTCACCACCATGGACCTTTACAAGAGTAGTCTCTGTTGGTATGACTATATTGAAGTAAGAGATGGCTACTGGAGAAAATCACCCCTGCTTGGTATGCAACTGTTGAATTCTGCACTCACCGTAGTTACTGTACTCAGTGACTTCAGTTGACTTGCTTGCTCTTGAACCAATGAGAAATCTCTTGGGCTTTTGGTGTCTAGAATGTATCTAAACTTGGGGTGGGAAAAAACTCCAAGTAGCCCCAAGTAAATAATGTACTTGACTTCAAACCTCAAGCCCTCCTTTTATCAGAGTTAGCTGCATGTGTGGAAAGGTGGAAGTTGCAAAGTCTTTTGCTTTGCTTATGGGTATTGAAATAATACGAAGTTGATGAAATAGGGAAATAGTATACAAATAGTAGACAAATCTGTAGAGCATGTGATGGGAAATCCATAGTGCACGTTGTGAGCACATGCACTATTGTTGAGAGTACCTGTAGAATTGTACTTACGAGCTCTGTTCCCATACTTTAAAAATTATGAATAGATCACTTCTATTTCTAATTTGCATATTCTTCTCTGCTCTTGCAGAGAAAAGACATGCAAAGCAATAATGATTTAAGTCTCAGAGTTGCAACTAAGAAGCAGGAAGCTGCAACCATCCTTTTCTTAATTCAAAGGGTTGTTGGGAAGATTTCACACCCCATAATGCCACTGCCTAATCGAGATGCTCAATTTGACATCCTGTGATCTCTATCTGGAATTGGGGATTTCAAGACATGAACATCTCCAACTTTCTGGGCCAGATTTGTTGTTGTTTTTAGAGTGAAGACTAAAATTTCCTGTTAACATCCTAACAACCACAATTTTAAAACAGCAAAAAAGAAAGAAAAGGAAGCAGATGCAGGGGACAGCTTTGTAACAACAGAGTCTACATTCTTGGTCTGGAAAAGAAAGGAAAGAAGAAACAATTATGACCAGGCACTAATTACCTGTTTCTCTTGTTCTCTTCTCTGTCACCTAGACAAACAGAAATTTTGCCTACCTAGGCTGAATTTAGGAAGGTAATATAGTCTAGGGTTGTTTGGATGTTAGTTTAAAAATTCATTCGTTTATTAGTCACAATCTTTTGTTTATTAGACAGTAGTATTACTGTGACTTAGATTACATTGCTCTCTTAATGGTCATGTTCTCCTTCCAAAATGCCCAGGTTTGTACATGTAGAAACAATCTGTAACAACAGTTTTCTTACTTAATCCACCCAAGGTTTTATATTTAGACTTGTGAGAATGACTGCATTGAAAAGTACTGAAAGCTTTATATAATAAAACCTTTGTATGTCCGCAGTAACACATGTGCTTAACCATAAGCATGTGAGTACTTCCACTTAGTAGAGTATGCTACTCCTTTTTATAATGTTAAACACTTGTATAAATGTTTGCAGCATTTGGCTTCTGAGGAGGCAGAAAATGCAGTTACTGGTTGCATGTTTTTTAGGTAGGTTTTGTGGTGATAAACTGCCAGAAATCCTCGCATCCTCTGACAGCAGGATGTGGATTGAGTTCCGCAGCAGCAGCAACTGGGTTGGGAAAGGTTTTGCAGCAGTTTACGAAGGTAAGCCTCTTACAGCATTAAAAATTACTTGATTATGGAGGGAAGATATTAACAGGATACCTTTGGATAGTAAAAAACCAAACAAACCAACCCCAACCAAAAAGTCAGCAATAACCTGACATGAAATGAGTATTTTATTACTAAAAGGGACAGTAGGTGTTAACTTGAGACCATCATTTGAAACTCTTCCTGTGATCAGATTTTAGATGACGTCTTTTCCCGGGGCACCAATGAAATTCTTCATAAGCATTTTATATCAGTTGTTTAATTAACTGTTCATGTTCTAGTGTGTGGAAAGATGTCTTTGAGTACTTCTTGTTTACTGTTCAAGTAATTCCAGAGCATATGGAAGATTTAATAGGAACAATCCTCACACACTGAGTATATTAGCAAAGTAAAATTCACCTGTTTTCTTAAATACTGAATGATCTAAATACTATATGATTTAATTGATAGTCACATATTTTTACGTGATTATCATGAGTATAGACCCCCAAAAATATATTTACTTTTAATGAGAATATTTTTTAATTATACTAGTTTTTTCCTTGAAGTGATAATCTGTGAGTTAAAATGCACAGATCATGATAAAACATGGTATTTTTATCTCACAAACCTGTAGAAAGAGGTAAATAAGTTAATTATAATAATAGTAATGTTTAATAAATGTATTTTAAACAAAAAAGATGTAATAATTTTAAACTTCTAAATATATTCTGTAAAGTGTGTAGATTCGTATTATCTGTAAGACTAAAGTCTTCCTGAATGTTGTAGACATGCTTAGAGCTATTTGAAATTATGTATTATATTAGTTAACTAACATATGTGTACTTATTATTAAGTATATGTGTACTTATTAGTTAACTAACATATGTGTATTTAAATGAATTGTGTTTTCAGTAATTTGTCCTTGGTGAAATTTTTAAGTCCTCTCTGGTATAATCTTATTCTTAGTTTTAAAAGCAGGAGCATATAATGTCAGTTTGGGCATGTGGAACAGATAATCTTATTATAGCCAATAACAATTTTATGCTTTTATCAGCCATCTGTGGAGGTGAAATCCACAAAAATGAAGGCCAGATCCAGTCTCCCAATTATCCTGATGACTACAGACCAATGAAGGAATGTGTGTGGAAAATAACAGTGTCAGAAAACTACAATGTAGGATTAACTTTTCAAGCCTTTGAGGTAAGGCCTTTTAACTGATCTTAGAAGAGCATCTAGTGGATAAATGACAATGATGTTTTAGAGAATCCACATTAAACCTGTGAAGGAAGTTAAAAATTCTCTGTGAAAAAGAAGCTCAATGAAACCTTCCTTTTTGCTGAAATTTCCAAGAGGGTGAAATATTTTTCATGATTTTTTATTGCTATTTGAATTACAATGTTTAAGTTACTGACAGGAGTCACAGTTCAGCAAACCTATAAGACAGTTCAGTAGGACTGCTTTTAATATTCTGTTAAATAATCAGGATTTTATATCTTTGTTAAATCTTACTGTTAAAAAGGAATGTCTCTGGAAAGAAAGCATTGTGTTTTTTGGCTTCTGTTTTGAGTAGAAGGAAAAAAAAAGCCTACTTAAATTTGGTGTGCAAACCTATATTTAGAGAGGAAAGAAAAAAGCCATGGTGAGTCATACTTGCCTGTCTAGTGTGCATCTCTCTATGTATAAAATTGCTAAACAGTGGTAAACTATTGTATAACAAAGGAAAATAATGCCATACACCATCTTCATGCATACACAATGCACTGGCTTGAAGTTTGTAGATAGATTTTGTAACATACTTTGAGTTCACTTGTCTTATCTGAACATGCTTCATCAGTTACAATGTGAAAACACTCTTCTGAAAATCTGAACTTTTTGGCTTTATGGTGCACATAGATAAAGACACAGGTATAGTAAATACAGATATAACTCCTAATCTGTAAAGTTCAGGGATATGGCACATATTTCCTGTGACTGATGAAATGTCAGCATGAGATATTAAGGCTTGGCAATTTGTCAGCTTGTATGAAGATAAACCATGAAAACTGTAATAATTGCACAAATTCTTTTTCATTTTTCCCATTTTCATGTTCTGAATTAATGTTTTTAGTACAGAAAACATCAGCTCTCCCTGCCCAAAGAGTTTTCCAAATACCATTCAAGACTCTGTGTGGCCTGACTTCAGATTACTTGACATACTTCGCCAATTTCTCTTTTAAAGAACTGTTGAAAATGAACCATGGTTTCAGTAACTTTATGAAATTTGCTGATCAGATATGGAGCTTTTCTAGTCTGCCTTTGGTGCTCTCTGTTTATAAATGTGATCTCAAGAAAAAATGGCACTATGCCTCTGTGGAAGAGGCTGGCCACAGTATTTTATCTTCATACACTTGCTTAGCATTGGTCTGCATGCATAGTATGTTAGCTCTTGCACTGATCACAGTTCAGTATCACCTCAGGGAGAATCAAACGTTCATTTCTTATCTTTCAGGGCCATTTTCTAATCACCAAATTATGGAATATTTGCAAGTATAAAGATTGCATGCTCATGCCCCATAACAAAGAGATTAATTAGAAGCAAAGGAACAGCAAATGAGAGCATAACTTACTAGGCTAATTGTTAAGGCTGTAAGAAGAAATGTCCAGGTTTTCCTTGAGACTTTTTAGTGGATTTACACTCTGAAGAGGTGAAACATGTGGACTGATAGCTCATAAGAAGAAAGAGGAAATTAAGGAGAAGTATAGCTGAGTGGTACTCTCAAGTTACTGCGTCTGCTAGATGTTTGGTTAAAAAAAAAAAAAAAAAGAAAGTTAAAAATTTCCAACTTTTGGAAGAACTTAAGAGGTACATAGTTTTCTAGGGAGAGTCTGAGCTGTGATTCCAGTGGCAAGATGCCCATGAGCATCAAATGAGGTGTTCCAAACAGGCACAGGTCTCTTATATCTGTTTTTTGCAGTGTTTCTTATTGATTTGTCCACAGCATTCCCTGCTGAGTGTGAGAGTTACTTTGCAAAATAGTATGGAGTGCCTTGCCTAGATATTCACCGCTGGGTCTGATTTCCATTTCAGGTCCAAGAGCTTGAATGTAGGTGTGTTTTTTGGTACTCAGTCCCTCTCTGGACTGAACCTTTGGTGCACTGCCCAGTAAAGCAAAAAGTTGTTTAAAAACCACAGTTCTTTGTGCCAGCAGAGATCAAAAAAGAAAAGTAAATGTCAGGCCAAAGAGTTATTACAGTGTGTTTGTGAGAAATTACTTCTCTGTCTTTTGAAAAGTACAGTTAAGTAAGAGAAATTCTCATTATCCATATGTAATGCTAGAGAAAATAATTGCGTAAATAACCTTCACTCTGAAGCGAAAGCACTAGGGAAGCTGAGAATTTCAAACTGTATCAATGAGTCATCTTGTTTTGCCTACTGTGGGCAACACATTTTCCAGTGACTGTGCGATTATTCTTTCTTATATGATTGCTTGTTGGGCAACTACAGTCTCCAGTATCAAGATAGCAGCAGAGATGTTGGAACTGGTAACTTCACCTTTGTGCTTCATTATATTCACCTTTTTTATATTGTTCTTTGACAATTAGCAATTCTTGTATTACTTTTTTTTTTAGGGAACCTTTGTTGGCATGCAGACTCACTAAATAAGGCAATCCAGAGACTTTGTAGAGCTGAGCCATATTAGCTTTCTCATGGAGCAGTCCTGTTAACCTTTGGGCTCTGTGCAGATAGTGTTCATTTAAATTATTATAAGTAAATCAGGGAATAAAATTTATCTGACCTTCTGATTCCATTAAGGACCTTTTATCAGTAAAGTTTATGACTTGAGTCTAATATGTTTACCTGTACTGGAGTTTCACTGTATTGACAAATTAGCAATGAGAGAAAGTAATTAATGGTTTATCCTAAAAATATGATTGTTTCAGATTTGCTCTTCAATTTTTTTTCTTTTTTTTTATTCTGGGAGACTGTTACAAAACTGAAATAGTCTGAAATTGTTAACCAAATTTATTTTAGTCTAAAGCAATTTTTTTTTCCAAAACTGAAATCTTGTGCAAGGAATCTTCTTTTATGAGAGCTAATGTTGAGAATGTCTGTGGCTTTCTGTTACACCAGGACATTTCTTAGTGTTTCTGGTGCTTATGTGTCTGTCTTAGCAATTTTCGTGGCGTTTTCTCAAGATAGATTTTGAATGCCATTCAAATTCTGAATTTATTCAAAGGTCTTCAGAAGCTGATGGTATCTTTCATTCTTCTATGAGCAACAGATTCTTCTTCTGTAAAACCTGTTTATTTGTACTTTTTTTTTTCTTTTTTTGCATTTGCTAACATTTTGCATATTTCTTGTAATACCAGTCTTGAAAAATTTTAATGCTTCAGTAAATAAGGTTTACAGGACCTGTCCAATTACAACTATGTTCACTGGGAGTCCTTTCATGAACTTGAAGAGATTTTTTCTAACCTTGTAGGACGAAGAGTAAGAGACTATTGCAAGTACAATAGGTCTTTGTATGGCAGTGTTCCCAGATAACAGTACCACAGCATCTTAAAACCTGAGGTATAGATAAACAAAGTACATTTTATACTAGTTCTTTTTGTTCAGTTCCTCAATAACAGTTATATATTCTCAGAAACACAGTAGTTGCCTGTTAGCTTAGTTGTAGTTGTAACAATGTAATCCCTTAATAATATTTACAGTAATCATTACATGAACTGCAGCAGGAGTACATTAAAAAGAAAATAATATGATAGAATGACCACCTTTCAAATGGTTTTATTGAAAATCAATAGCACTTTTTAAGTTGGTTGATTTTTATAGTCTTAGGAAATTTAGCATCTTTCTGCTATATTAAATGTATTTTTAACTGGTGTCTTCTGCCAAAATTAAAGTGATTCTCAGAAAAGAAACCAACAACTCACCCCAACAGGAATTTGATATGTGTGACTGAATGCTGCACTCTGTCTGTTAAAAAGTGCAATTTTTCATACTGCACCACAGAATATGGAAACATGGGGAAAACAGATGTTAATTAAAGGTCTTGACTAGTGAAATAACCACAGACATGGGGAAAATACACAATTCCTCCATTGATATTAGTGGTTTTTGGACAAGGTCATGTCTTTCTACATCAGATTGCAGTAGAATTTTTACTGAGACAAGGCAGACTTTGTTTCAGATTGGAAGATTATGTCATGTGTTTCAACTTTATTATTTCGATTAATGAAAATCTGGAATTGTTATTACAGTGTGAAAAACTTATCAGTGCTCAGGTAGGCACATGCACAAACCTACCATTATCAGAGAAGTCTGCGGTAGCCAGTTGCATTCGAGATCTTTGTGACTTCTCTCACTCATTTCCCAAACTCTGGCCCAAAGCAATTCCCAAAAAAACAGATAAGAAATTACAGTAAATGGCAATATGGATTGTGCCAGAGAAATAAAGGAGGGGAAATTACATATGTAAATGTTTAAAGAACTAGGAAGTGGGAAAGAAGACGGACAAATTTTGTGCATAATTTCCATATTTTGATGTTGTAATGAAATAAAATCAAACAGCCTCTTCCCCCAGATTTTCCTCTTAATAAATGAAGCAAAAATCTTAATGTAAATGAAAGCTGCTTAGTCATAATGTACTATTAAAGCAGAGTGCCAGCAGCCACTTTTACTGTGTGCAAGAAAAACTCTTATATGGAGAAAAGATGGGGATTTTTTTCTAGGTTTGGTTTGGTTTTGGCTTCTCTGTCATTTTAACAGAAACTGGAATAAATTTGCATTAAATTTGAGGCTTCTCCAATCACTCCATCCTTTCCACATCTCCAAACCTACCTCATGATTCAGCCACCTAGGTGAACTATTGCTTTCTTCTTTTGCTCTGTTAGGAATAAAGAACGAAAATGTAATATTGGTCATTACCTGAAACAGCACAACATGATAACCTCTAAAAATCTTACTCATAAAAATTAAGCTTTTTCCATCTCATAACCAATAAATACTTGTGACCTGTTTGGTTATCAAAGCAATAATATTGTATAATTTAGTGTACATAAAAGAAGAGGAATTTACTTGAGGTAACTTACAAATTCTGTCAAAATTTGATGGAACATTAGAAAGCCCAGAGGTGAATATGTCTTGTTTTGTTATTTTTTTATCTGGTTAGACTATTGTTCTGTGTAAATTTTTTTTTTTTTTTCCCTGCATAAAGCAAGTTAAAAAGAGTGCAGTAGTACTTGTTCATCTTCCTCATGACTGAATACTAAATGGAGAAACCTAATCTTAACTTTGAAAGTTTTCTCTTTATTTCATATTTATGGTCAAGTTCAAATAGGTCACTTTAAAAACATTTCTTTACAGATTGAGAGACATGATAACTGTGCATATGATTACTTGGAAATTCGAGATGGAATGAATGAGAACAGTCCTTTAATTGGTCACTTTTGTGGCTATGACAAGCCAGAAGACATCAGATCTACCTCTAATACCCTGTGGATGAAGTTTGTTTCTGATGGAACTGTTAACAAAGCAGGGTTTGCAGCTAATTTTTTTAAAGGTAAATGTTATAACATAGTTTGGGAGCGGTGAACTGCTTATCACTTGGTTTTGTACTAGAGAAATTATGACACAATATTAAAAATATTTCTCAAATTCTTTTTATTAATATCAGTTCTGTACTGTCTCCAGCATATTTTTAATCTGGGCATACCATTTTATCAAAACAAAGCAGCAGAGGTATTTGAATCTCCATATAAAACATATCCAAAGAATGAAGGAATATATTCAGTAGAACTTGTGACTCTCTTGAGGTTCAAATAATCAACTTTGTTTTGAAACACCTTTGAAACTTATTTAAGCTTGTGATTTTTTAAAAAATTTTGTGTTATCAAACGTACACTTAAATACTATAGTCACAAATGAGTCTGTTATTTTTTAAATTCAGTGTGTTTTTTCTAATCCATTTGCTGCATTAAGCTGTTCTACCAATTTATTACTTTTTGTAAGCATGAAATAAAACCTTAACAAAACACCTGAGAAATAATTTCCAATGGCAACAGCCTTTCTTCAATCTTGGGGTGAGTGTGTGCCATATAACTGCAGATATACCTGCAGCATTTGTTGTGTGATGAATGTGTAATTTCTATGCTGTACTGCCCATGGCCCGGTGATAGCCACTAGTATTTGTGCCTCCATGGTGACACTCAAAATACAGGCCACACCATCAGGAGAACCTTTTTGCTCTGTTGAAAAGCCACAAGCTGTGACTTTTCTCACCCTAACTGGTAGTTTTCACTATAGAAAATAATAACCTTGAAGGCTGTAAATAAGAGAGTGGGAATTCAGTTTTATTTCTAAGAAATTGCTTGTCCTGGTATAAGGAAACAATATTTCGACATCTGAGGAATATTTTAACAATGAACCTCATGGGTATACTTTGGAGCTAGTAGAAATAATACATTATTCCTTTCCCTCCCCCACCCCTGATGAATCTTGTTCCGTTTAATATCAGTAGAATGAAAACCTGGGATTTGAGGATTCTCTTAATCTGTTTTTCAGTATGAATTCAGGATAATGCACAGATTGATTCTGTGGGAGATAAAAGTGCCCTTCAAGTGACCCTGCTGCGGATTTTCAATCTTTCTTTCAATACTTTATACAACCTTTTGATGGTGGCTGCCTGAATTATTGTATGCTGCCCACAAAGTGCTTATAAATTAGGTCCGCAGCTGTCAGTAGATATTTTTGTAAAAGAACTCCACCCAAACCCCACAAAGGACAAATTCTTATATTCTCTATTGCAGGTTTCCTTAGCATTTGAAAATCCTCTATTCAGCAACCACTGTGTGTTATATAGTGCATCTTATGATTGCATGCATACAGGTTTCTGGGTTAATACTGATCTGGCAGTTCCAGCAGAGGAAGATGATTATTTAACATGTTTTTGTGTTGTTGTCCTTCTGTCTTGGCAGAGGAAGACGAATGTGCCAAACCTGACAATGGTGGCTGTGAGCAACGCTGTGTAAACACTCTGGGCAGTTACCAGTGCGCCTGTGATCCTGGCTATGAACTTGGTCCTGACAAAAAGAGTTGTGAAGGTACAGTGCATTTCTGCGCAATGGGCTCTTAAAACTCAGGCAGTGCTGTGGCTTGCATGAAATCTACATCTTTTGTATGCTTTGTCCTACCAGTGTGAGATTTGTGGAACCCAACATGGAAAGAAAGTGTTTGTTTTTAAGTAGTGGTGCCAAAGTAACATCTATCCACAACATCATACATGTTCATCTGATGTCTTTCACTAATTTAGCTGTGGACATTTAGTATTGGCCAATGGGAGTAATGCAAAGAAGGACTTCCTAATTTCCCAAGCCACTTGCTACATTATTCATGCTTATTAAAGCAAAGTCTTCCACTGTGCCTAAGGAGACAATTATCAGCAGAGCAATGTGCCACTCTCTGAGAACTGGAGTAATTAACAATCCCTCTGACCGTCCCTGACTGGGGTGTGACTGAGAAGCTGGCAGATTTTAAGAGGAAGATTCTTTATTCTAGTTCAAAGCTCAGAGAAGGCCCCCCCACTTGCGGTCAGATTGTGGATTCTTCTTGCTGGAAACAGATTCTGTTTTTCAGGATGACTAAAGCAGTTCAAATAATCATTTGGAGGTGTAAAAACCTGCTAAGTTGAGGTCTGTGTAAACATAGGATTGGGTTGAAATGAGTTTTTTCATTCCATACATATTTCATTCAAAAGGAAAGAAGCAGAATCTCTTGATCATTGCACCCCAATTAACTAATGGCTTATTTTTATTCACAAACACCAAAAAATTCAGAGACAGCACAAATTATTCATAGTTCATCTGTCCAAGTAGTGAATGGAGGCTGAGAATTGGAGCACTCAGTTTTACGGTTTTCTTCTGATATGATTCACTGGCCTGTCTTCCCCCCCTGCAATTTCCTGCCTTTAATTCATGTTTTTTCAGTCTGAGGTAGTTTTACTTAGTTTCTTTGCACTTTTATTATTTTGCATTTAATTATCTGGGGTAAATTTTGTTTGTTTGTTTGTTTACTATCTGTGTTTTTGTTGAGGTAGTGATTGTCCTACACTACAGGCATTTTGGTTTGTGGCTTTTATCAAACTAGATGGGTTTGGTTGTTGTGTAATTTATTGTTTTCCCCCTGAAAATTTAATAGTAAGCATATTGGGGTAAAAAAAATCCCAAACAACAATTGAGATATCTACATATTAGGCCAGTGTGCAGAAAGTGGTGTTAATCTAAGGAGATCCAAGAAGACAAGAAATTTGATCTCTGGGGCTTTAATCATCAGCCCAAATGTATGTAAGGAAATTGATTTAGTCTCCTGCTGACCTGCGTAAGAATATTAGGGAAAGTTACCAGTATTCCATTAAACTCTTCCCTCTACCTCCAAAAGATAAAGAAGGAATACCTCTCCAGCAACCCGGAGGAAAATGACTCTCATAAAAGAAGTCACTCAAAGCAGTGCAGTCTGGAGCAAAAACCCGGGGCTATCCCTAAAATTGTGCATGCTTTTGTTCCATGAGTTGTTGCACTCACTATGTGTAGATACCACTTGCTGAGTTAAAATCAGTGTGTAGTGATCATTGCATCCGAGTTATAGTTTGGGAATTTTAGCGATCACTTAGCTGCATCGATGCACATGTGATGGCAGAGTGGAAGCCTGTAACTCAGAAGCTCCACCCAATGCTTCACTGAAGTGTTGACATGCACAGAAAATTTCTTTGTGGTCATCTAATCCAAATCTCCCTCACCAGTAGCATATTAGCGTTAAGATTTTTTTTTTTTCTCTCATTATTTCCACATTTCTCATCATTGCCTCAAGAAATAACGGAGTAACGTTAAAAAGCTGAAATAGAAAACTAGCTGTTGTCCTGACTGAGACTGGATCTTCTAGGGTTACAGCTTGGCATTGGAATGTAGTCTAAATCTGTGCCTGGTAGATTTATACATGCTGATGTGTGACCAAGGAATCTTAGTCATCCTGCTCAGTCACTGAACACTCCAGTTGTGTGTTTATCAGGAGTCTTCTGCAGGGGAAGCCAGGTTCCATGAGAAAGCTACTATGTGTCTGGGTTGGCCAAATGAGCTTTCACACAGAAACCGGAGAGTTCTTATTACGTGTGTTAGGTGAAGTTGTAGTGTGTGAGATCATCATCTAGACAGGAATAGCTAGTTCATAAAGCATTCTGTGCTACCACAGAGCAGCTGGGAGAAGGTAGAGCTTTAGAAATCTCTTTAGAAAGAGATTTGTGGATGATTTCCAGTGCTGTCAATCTGTATTGGTACCAGTGCAGCAGAGTGTGATTGAGAAATCCTATTACTTAACAGAAAAAAATAATTCCACAGATGGAATAGTTTAGTGTTTTTATCTGAACTGTATTCAGGAACATAGTATTGTTCTGTTGTATGGAGATGACTATTCAGCATGTATTTGTATATAGTAGGCATTTTCTCTATTGCTTGAACATCCATAGGAAGAGTAATTGTGACTGAAAAGTACATAGAATCATAGAATGGTTTAGGTTGGAAGGAACCTCAAAGATCATCCAGTTCCAATCCCCCACCATAGGCAGGGACACCTCCCACTAGAACAAGTTGCTCAAAGCTTCATCCAACCTGGCCTTCAACACCTGTCCTTGAACATAAATGCTAAGAAGTGACCCTTTCTAGTAGGTTGTGGGAGGCATTTACAGCTATATAAGCTGAGACAGGTAGGGCTGATTCTGGATCAGTAATCAAGGAGAAAAGCTGAGGAAATGTGAAGCAAAAGTTAAGTGGTCTGTCTGTCAGAAGAGCGGTGATCAAGGTCTTGGAAGGGTGGTGAGGTCAGAGGACTTGCATGGGAAAGGCTGTGAGAGAATAACCAGAGTCTCTGGAGGGAAGGAGAAAAAAATGAATATGATAACGCCTTGTGTAGTCCTGAACTTATCTCTGCACAGAAACCTGCAAGCTGTTGAAGATAGGAGCTGTCTCTTTCTCTTTGTTTGCACCAAGCATGATAAAGCAAGATTCCGATTAGCCTGTCTGGGTATTACAGCAGCATAAGTACTGAGAGGACTGAATCTTCTCAGTGTACTTCTGTTTATAGTAAAACATGGTTTCAGTCAAGAAATGATGCTCTCTTTTAATTTTACAGCTGCTTGTGGAGGACTCCTAACAAAGCTAAATGGGACTATAACAACACCAGGGTGGCCCAAAGAGTATCCTCCAAACAAAAACTGTGTGTGGCAGGTGGTTGCCCCAACACAATACCGAATTTCAATGAAGTTTGAGTTTTTTGAGCTAGAAGGGAATGAAGTAAGTAACTGTGAACAAAGAGCTGCACAATCTGTTACATGCTAAACAGTTTCATGAGCATCCAAAAATAGATACTGTTTTATGAAACCTCTGCTGACCTTTCACATGCTGACAGTAACCATAGATATTCTTGTTTTCATTTAGGGACTGTTTCTGGATTCTTTCAAAACAAACATGGAGAGAACAGCTCTCTTTTGTGTATCATTTAAATGTATATGTATTATGAGAAATTTAAAAGAAACACTCTCTGCTGAGTTTCAGATTCCTTTTTTTTTTTATCAACAAAGTAAAAAAAACAGCAATTGGCTGAGGCATATTGGAAAGAATGCCTGGAGTAACCAAATCATCTTTGCAGACTACGACTACAAAGAATACACATAAGATGTAGTTAGTGACAGAACAAGGGAGCATATAAATCACTTTCAATTATCTCACGGGGGAATATTTTTAAATGAGCAGCACCAGAAATGAAGCACAATAGAACAGCAGCAGTCTGAGCTGGCCAACCCTCAGGGCAGTGGGAGCAAATTTCCAGGTGGGAGAAAGGGGCAGAGTAGAGCCCTCCATTTGGCAGAGGCTGTTCTCTATAGCTTTACGCAAAGCAGTAAGGGTTGAAGTGGGTTTTTTAAAATGTGAATCAATAAAATACAATTTCAACATCAAATTTTCAGCCTCTGTTCTGGTTCCTATGCACTGTTATGTCTGACTGTATATTTCCCTTTCCATACTCTAACCGTAATATGCTGTAGCCATTGAGTTTTTCTGGATATTCTTCATGTTAAAAACCCAAATCCCAGGACATTATTTCTGACCAAACAAATCTGCAGCAACATATTTGATCTGAGGATGGGTCATGCCTTGGGCATGAAAGCTGGCTTTTCATTTACAAATGAGAAAAAACCACAACCATGGCTTCTCCAGAATATCTCAAAATTATTTGCAGAGGCAGCAATAAGAGCTTTTTATTTTTTTTTTATAATTTGAAATGGATTCTAAAGTCCATGAAATTACAACTTCTAATGATTTACGTGTTTCTCTTGTCCTGTTGTTATTACAAGAACTGCAAAAGGTGTAATAAAAACTTATAAATCCTGAATAATTAAGATTTAATTACTATTTGAACTATTCATAGAACATTTTTCTTGCATTTTCTGGATACTTAAAGTAGGTTTGTAAGGAAGGCATCTGAAGTGCAATAAAGATAAATCAGTTTTCTAATGTCATACAAGAAACACAGCTTAAACAAATATGCAAAATATATACATGGTATTTTTCAAAATTTAAACTTTGTTTTGATCTTCTCCTTTGCTACTAAATTGAGCTTTATACTGCTGAATAGTAGTACTAAGAATGGTATCCGCGAAAATCAGAAGAAACATCAAAACTCATGACTGATCTATTGCTGAAACTCCTGAGACTTATTTATGTTGTGAGCTGTATTTGAAAATCATGTGCATTAATACAAATTTATGTTGCAATTAATATGGATCAGTATGTGGCATTAAACCAACTTTTACAAACCTTTGTGTTCTTCATGTTGTATAAAATAGTGTCACTGACAGTCACTTTCCAACTCTGCAACACATAGAGTCATAGAATCATAGAATGGTTTAGTTTGGAAGGGACCTCAAAGATCATCCAGTTCCAACCGCCTGCCATAGGCAGGGACAGCTCTCACTAGAACAGGTTGCTCAAGGCCTCATCCAACCTGGCCTTGAATACCTCCAGGGAGGGAGGGAGCATCCACAACCTCCAAAGGCAACCTATGCCAGTGTCTCACCACCCTCACTGCAAAGACCTTCTTCCAGTTTAAATCTCTCCACATATGAAAGTTGTTCCAGTAACAATGAAAATTTAATCAATGTATAGAATGTATTATGTTAGGAACAATTGAAAATGTTGACAGTTATTTAACATTCCATAGGGAGGGAGAAGAAAAAAGGCAAAACCATCCATTTATATAGTTCTCCTTCAGCTCCCCTGATATTTCTCTTTTGACTAGAAATTGTGATTTATTGAATACAACCTGGAATTAACAGACATTCTAAGCTCTATATGAACCCTTCTGGCCACTGTTTTCTCTTAAGCTATTAATTGCAGACAACTGGGACATTTTTGATTAAATGATTGATAGTTGAGCCTAAGAAGCTTAGAAGTTTTTGGATGGAAGGTTTTAGGTTGACCAAAGGATTATGCATTGAAAGTATTATCACTAGTAGTAGGCCTTGCATAAGACTGTTTTGTTATATTGTTTTACTTTATTTTTAATCTTTTAGTGAAAATGACATCCATCAGCTTTCCAAATTATAGTTCAGCTACTGCTAAAGAGAAATGTATGGTTTTAATATTGTAAGTTTATGTATTTGAAAAGAAATGAATGTATTTTAAATACATTAGAGATCTTGTATGTTTCTAAGTTAAAATACTTTTATTAAAATGTATGAGATGCAGGCAGCAAAATATTTGTAGGTTCTGGGTATGTGGTTTATAGCACAAAGATAGCTGTGATTTTTAGGGTATATGGTTCTAGATTTTATGTCACAAGAATTTTTGCTTTCGGGATTAAATGAAAACATTAGTAAACATCTTGAAATTAAGTACTAAATATAGGTTAGCATCTATAAAAATAAATTTTGAATGTTAATGCATAGAATGTTAATGCCCTAGTGGCCGTGAAGTATTTTTACAAAAAAAATCAATTAATGTTTGGAATAATTTGCAAGTGTTTTCAGTCAGAGAAAAGTGGGGAAAGAAAAAAAATTACTGTGGATCTATTATAAAGCAGCATATACCACTAGAGCTTTTGCATTGTTAAATAATTTTTTTCATTTGGCTAATAAAAAAATCTTTCTTTTCTCAGGTTTGCAAGTATGACTATGTGGAGATTCGTAGTGGCCTTTCTTCTGATTCTAAACTACATGGTAAATTCTGTGGAACAGAAGTGCCTGAAGTTATCACCTCTCAGTACAACAACATGAGAATTGAGTTCAGATCTGACAACACGGTGTCAAAAAAAGGCTTCAAGGCACAATTCTTCTCAGGTACGGAAAACTTCTGTTTTGTACCCATGAGTGCTTCTCAGCACACGCTGACTAGGTGGAGTGGATACTATATTCTGGGATAAAAGTGAATGATCTTTTTCCTTATAGTTCTCCCGGTAGGTTCACATTTTTTATTTACGTAAAGCATAAACCACTTTTCTGTCTTAAAATACGGTTTCTAATTGTAGTATCTGTAGAAAATATATGAAACACACTCATATGTATATATAGCTATAGATATGACAGCAGAGGCAAATCAACTTTAAATTTCTATTAGATTTTTTTATCCCACATTTTGTTGCTATTTTTCCAAGTCCCGTGTGTAATGCAAAATGAATTATGTACTTTGTACACTTATATTTTTCAACTCAACTCTCTTAATATATTGCATTAGCTGTGAAATTACATTGTGCTACAGCACTTGTTTAACATTATGGTTACTTTCTTAACAAAGTTTGCATATAACATTTTCCAGAACAGAGTATAAGACCTTGCTCTTGCAAAAATGTGTGGCTTTTTATTTATGGATTTTAGTCGAGTGAGACAGATCAGAGTGATGGACATTTATATTATCTGAGGACATGTTGAATAAAGATAGACATGAGTGAAACTGAAGGTGAGAGAAAATATTCCGCTTAGTGCTTTTCTTGTGTATTCAAACATCTGTACACGTAAGTATTTTATCTCATTCAAAACAAAACATCAAACCAGTCCTGTCCACCCACCTCCCCAAACTGGAAGTTGTCCAGAAACACTTGGAATTTAAATTCCATCCCAAGATTTTTAATCTGGATAATCCAAATTTTGTTTATTGTAGCAAAATATACTACCAGGCACTGTTACCTAGCATTTCTTTGCTAAAATATTTTAGAAAGCTGAAATGACATGGTAATTTCTTGATTTGCTTTAACAAATGATAACATAAGTATGTCCAAGTAATATTAAGCAGTATATTGGATAAGCAATATGACTTGGAAAGAAAGATAAATAACTGTCATGACAAACTGTTCAGACTTCATTGATTTCTTAGTATGACTACTTAAGCAGTTTTGAAAGATGGAAAAAAAAAAGGTTCATTCAACGTTTGTAGCAAATACCTATATTCACATATCAGACTTTCCTCCTAGAAACACAACTGGTCTTCTCATGTTGACCTAGTAGTGGCAGTAGGAATTGTTACATATTTAAACTATTTACAGGAGGAAGTATTGGCAGGTTCCAGTTCTAATTATAGCCTGAAAATAAAGTTTGTTGTGTATTTTCAAGATCTATAAAGCTATCAAACAAGATTGTCAGTGACAGATTTGTAATTCATAAGCTCTTTAAGTCACACATTCTCTTTTGTGGACATGGTGAACATTTATACACTTGATGGTAAACTTTGGTTTTCTTTAGAGCACTACGTTTTGTTTTTTTTTCAGATATGTTTGTTTATTTTTTTGGTCATTTATAAAACTATTAATACTATGGGTAAGCTCTAGAGAGATATAGCAGTGGTGTATGTTGGCTAAAGACTGAGCTATAATTTGTGGAATTATGGAGATTGTATCATTAAGAGAATGTAATCCTTCTTAATCATTATTTTCCTTCTATTTTTAATTTCTGAATGAACTGTGTCCTCTTCCCAAATGAAAAGAGATTTTTCCTGGTGATATACATGAGCTTTAAACTGCTCCATTGATCACTAGAATAAGTTCATTAGCCAGTGATAGTTCTGAGTTAATGTGTCTTTTTTAATGAATAAAACTATACTATACTTGAGATGTAGAGATGTTTGAGATGTAGAATACATATAATCCTCTTCAAAAAAAGATTGCAAAAAATCTTTGTGTCCGTAAGTATTTACAGTTATTAATTGCTTCATAATGAGAATCTGTGTGTTCTCTTGCATTTCAAGAGTTCAGATACCATGTATATTATTCTTTCTTAAATAATTTCTGTTTATTAGAATTCCTTGCAGATTTTATTCTTCCATGTTATCAAACTTTCCCCTTTTGATAGTATTTCCTTGAAAAAGAAATTTTGTAATGTTTTAAGACCAATCAAACTTCTGAACTTAAAGTACCTAAAAAGAGGTTTTCATCTCTGAATAGTTCATCAGACAAAACTCTGTGGGTGTCAGGAAGTACTACAACGTTCTTACTCTTAAATTCCTTAATATGGACATAATATGTTATTGATTGGTCAGTGAAGAACAGACCTGAGACTTTTGACTTTTAGGAGTTTGTAGGTGATCACTGTTCAGATGCTGAATTGGTACTGGGGTTTTTTTACCTATATTTGTCTTCATAATACAATACTTCTGGAATTATATCTGTGTCTAAGATGCTTGCTGGAAAGCATTTAACAGTTTTATTAATTAAATCACAGTAGAAGTATGTGTAAGCATTTATCTTTAAAGGTATACATCATGAACAACAACAAAAAAAAAGGAATAATTAGTAAATCCTTACATCTTGCAGTCTCTTCACCAGTAAAGGGCACATGCAAAGGTTAGCAAGAAGCACAGGTGGATAGTCAGTTTAGTTTGAAGATTAGGAATCATAATGTGTTCCACAAACATAACCAAAGAACTTTTTTATTGCAAGCACTTTGGTAGTGAATTTTGCAACCATGACTACAGTTGAAAAAACATGGCCCAGCTCCAGCTCAGATGACAGAAAGTAGTTTTTGAGTGGTTGGAACCTGTTGTAATAAACTGTGAAAGCAAACAGTGACATAGGGCAACAGATGACCTGAGTTAAGAAGGTATTTATGTTCATATAGGACAACATGCAATTGCATTTTTGGCTGTAAAATGGTGTTAACAGCCAGATAGCTGCTCCTGGAAAGTGAGAATTTAAAAAAATTCTTTCTACATTTTGTAAAACTTACATTTTACAGGGCAGTTTTCAAGAAAGCACAGCTGTGAGTTGTTGCCAGGATGAATTAATCTCAAAGACACTCTTGTATATTTATAATCAAGTTTTTTTTTGATAAAGAGAGGAAACTATGGAATCATGATAGATTTTTTTTTTTAAACTTGCATTATCTTTTTTGTAAATAGGGTCTTCAAAGGTAAAAGTCTCCAGTAATTTGGTTTGGGATTTTTTTTGTCTTTCTTGTCTTCTTCCTTCTTTCTTCTCTTGTTAAAAGAAAGTGATCTACTGCAGTCTACTGGGCCCATACAAATGAAAAGTGTAAAATAACTCCATGAATTTATTCTAGGGAGAAAAAAACCTCAACAATAATATATGCATATATATTTTATTTTCCTGTGATGTTTCCAAGAAGATAGCCAAATTATTTATTTAGATCAGCTTTTGTGTAGTGGTATGATTACTACCCAGAGATAATAAATGCCACTAAACTGCTTCCATTTATCCTAAATTTTAGAGTTACTTCAGTGTTTTAAATAAGCATGGTTCTCTGCATGATCATTCAAAATATATATGGTGTTCGATGTAATACACAATTGAGGTTTCTTAGGTTGTTTGGTTTTGGGGGTTTTTCTGGGGGGTTATGTATTAAGCAGTTAAAAGGGAAAGTCAGAATGTTTCAGGCCTTGAAGAAATCTGTTTTGGAGCACAAACTCATCTCCGGTGCCATCCTGGTACATTTTTTTTTTTCCACAGACAAGAAAGCTGCCTGCAAAGAGAAAATTTTTATTTTTGAATCTTGCAAGGACTTGGTACAGGTTCCTTCAGGGCGAGTACGTATTATTCACAGACTGGTGGCCTCTGAGGGTCTCAGAGGTATGACTATTTGTCCTCTGAATGATTCAGTCTAACATTTTGCTGAGAATGGATATTTCCCTTTGCTAAGTACTGAAATGAGAAAGAAAGAAAGTATCCATTCAAAACTGGGAGACTCATTTGCACCTGTCAACATAACAAATGGCTTTGTTTTTACATGGCAAAACATTTGTTCTTATAACTAATATGCACTAATTGTTTTTTCATGAATTTCGAAGTGGGGCAATCAGTTTGACAGAAAGTCTGTTCAGAATTATGAAGTGTGAGGAAGGCTTGTTCAACAGTTGCATCCTCGATTAACCATGTACAAGTAGTTATTATATTCAAATATGTTCAAAAGCTTCTTTCTATCTTCTGTCTGGTTTATTTCTGAGGAGATCCAACATGGGACTGTCTGGTTATGCACTTGTTCCTTGAGAAGTTATTTTACAAAATACAAGCTTATTTAATGTTGAAGTATTTTTCAGTATTTTCACAGAGTTTGGTGGAAGATGCAGATGGACAGGACTTTTAATTAGAATTTGGGGACCTGCTCTGTACTTGAAAACTTAACTTGAATGCATTTTGAGCTTGTCTTCCATTTATTCTGTTATTTTGGTAGAAAATATCAAACTAATGTATAGCAGGAGAAATACTGAAGAGTTTTGATTGTGTTATATATAATTTCTCATTTGCTTGTTACTTGCAACATGGAATTAAATTATGACAGTGCTTGCTTTTGCAAAGATGAAAAATTATAACTTTTATTATGCCTTAGTTTAGTACTTAGGTTGCAAAGTGCATAAATGGTGTCTTGTGGGAGTTTTATGCTTATTTCATCATCAAAATGACAACTAGTATTCAAGGAGCTAGTTCTGTTTTCAGCTTTTTCTTAACATTCGAATCTGTTCACATCTGTAAAAAAAGCTTCCCAAAACTGTCAGTGCAAACAGATTTGAGATTTATAGGACAAAATGCAGAGGAAGCTTGGGTTTGACTTACAGAATTGATCAATAAATGTGCATTGACATCACATAATATGAGTAGAAGCTGATTTTTATGACAAGACCTGCCAGTCCACTTGCAATTGTTGCATACATCTTGGCAGATGAATCTGAAGTGTATGCAATTATAGTGCAAAGTTACTTTCTGTTACTGAACATGAAGAGTAATGGTTTCCTTACCAAATATGAGCAGTAAAGGCAGGGGAAAATGCATGGGTAAGACAACAAAAAGAGTTAAATTATCCATACTGGCTTGTAATCTGTAGAAATTTTACTGTACCTACTGAAGTCTGAAAGATCACAAATTACCTTCTTTGGAGTTAATGCTCACTGCTGCTTTCCAAGTGACACAAGGCTGAAGGGGTTGAATGATTTGCATTCCAGTCCTGTGATAGCTGTAATTCTGAGATGACCATAGCTTCTTTGCTCTTTTTCCTCTTCTCTTTTGCACATTGAAATTATATAATTTACAATATTCAGGATCTTTTAACATGTGTGTTTATACGTATGTATATGTATTTTTTTAGGCATATATTTTTATATCTCAAGATTCATGCATATATAGGTATATATGTATTCATACTTGTCTGTGTCTATATATCTATATGTATGTGTATGTCAGGACCAGTCTGCCTCTTCTAAATGAACCAGCCTCACCTAAAATGACAACAGCTGAATGACATGGAAGGGTGACAGCTGAGGCCTCTTGATAGAATGACAGCCTGTTAATCTAGTTTGGCTTTTGTCCATGCCATGAATTTGTAACTGCTTAATGCAAATCATGTTTCCTCCCCTACTGTCTGCTTTACTTCTAACACACTAAAAGCTCTTTTGAAGGCTTATATGTTAATAAACAGAACTGCATGCTATATTGTAGATCTCTTTGAAATAACTAATGCAAATTTCTTTTGTATGTTTTTCAATGAAATGTTTTTCTTTTCGTGATGTTCTGTAATGTCCAGATTTTTTAAAAGTAAAGCACACTGTCACTCCAGTGTGGGAAAAAAAATCAACTTACAACAAAGGTCTATATCAAATCCTTCTTTTCTTACATGTTCCATGTGCAGAGCTTGAAACCTTATTTGGCCTATATATTTCTTTCAACAACTGAGGCGTTTTTTAAAATTTGCAGTACTTTGTGTTGTCCATAAACTACAGTCTTGTGCTTTACTGAAATAAAGCTTTCTATAAGAGATTTACAAATTTTTTAACAGATAGACCACTTGAAACAGTAAACACTGGTAACAGTCTTCTTTGATTTAGCTTGTTTGTTCCTGTCTGCGTAGGAAATATTCCTTGTTTCCTAGAAAGATGAGACAGTATTTGCACCATGGTGCAATGCTGCAGGCTGAGCAGCTAGTGTCTAGAACTTTGATACCACAAAATTAGCATACTAAGAGTGACTGTGCTTTAGCTTATCCTTTGCTGGATCCAAGCACTGTACTAGACCTTATTATTTTTGGTAGCTAGGACTGTTGGTAGCTTTTGTACTCATCTGACGCTATTGTGCATTTCCTAGACAAGGACGAGTGTTCAAAGGACAATGGTGGCTGTCAGCATGAGTGCATCAACACAGTAGGAAGCTATGTTTGCCAGTGTCGAAATGGATTTGTGCTACATGAAAATAAACATGACTGCAAGGAGGGTAAGTAGTAAGGTATTTGAATGCTTTACTACACAACTGTCTTGCAGAAAATTCTCTACAGCTCTCCTTCCAAACAAAAGAGAGAGAAGAAAAAGGGCTTAGACAACTTGTCTTAAATATTCCCTACCGCTCCCTTCCCATCCATTCCATCCCCAGCATTTTTGTGTGACTGAGTTTGGGGCCTTTGGAAATGCAGTTTGGAAAAGTTGGAGTTGCTGGCAGAGAGTGCTACTTTTGATAGTTACTCAAAGTGTAGAATGTTTAAAGATGCATTTGAGTATTTATCTAATGCTGTATTAAATACAGGGGTGGAGTTTCTGGAGAGAAGCCTGGTAAAGTTGTAATTTGTGTCTATCAGTAGCAGTTAGTTTCTTTGCACTCAGGTTGAATCTTTATCTGCCCTATAGGAGTTTATATTAGGGGATATATTAGAGCAATCTAAATTCACGTTGAGTCCTTACACATCTTTCTTCCCATTTTCTCAGGGTGTGGCTACTTTGAAGAAATTAGTAGGTTTTGGGGCATAAGTTTAGATTATCTGCAAATTAACCTCAAGTATGGAATATCTTGTGGGCTACTGTAATTGCTCAAGGCTGTATTCTAATGTGGATTTAATTTCTGAGTAAAGATGTACCCTTTGTGATATTTATAAAGCTACTTGAGAGGGTAAAAAAAAGTAAATGCCAAATGAAACTAGTTTATTTCTTGCCTCCTTTAAGTTTACAAGTTTGTATTTATTCACAGAGATGAACTTCGAGTAATTCAATTATGATGTGAATGACTAAGCTGTACTTGGTACATACAGTTTGGTCTGTTTTCTAGTTGTATGTTTACCCATAGAAACTATCATTTAGAAATGAAAATGATTGCTCTGCAATTGCAGAAAGAAGGATATATTGTTAAATATCTTTTTAAGTTAGAGTAGCAAGATATCTTGTCTGGATTTCCATAGCTGGATGTAGAATGGGGAGAATAGCAAAATATTTGATTAGTTATGTTAAATCCTTTATAAATATAAACAACAATCAATAAGCAAGCATGCCATGTTGATTGCTATAAAGTGTGTGCCAAAAGGGAAGAACATGATTGTACATGCTGTAGAATGTGCTTAGCTGTCTTCCTGAAGATCCTTTCCATTCCTGACAAAAAAAAAACAAAACAAAAAAACCCAAACAAAAAAACAATGAAAAAACCCACCCGAACAAAAAACTGCCCCCCCCTCTCCCCCCCCCCAAAAAAAATTTTAAAAACTTAAAAATGAATGCTTTTCTGGCTACCTCTGAATGCAGACCCCCAGACTAACTGATGCTATCACTATTGGCACAGCTGAGTGTGAGCAGAAGATCCACAGTCCAAATGGCATCATCACAAGTCCCAACTGGCCTGACAAGTATCCCAGCAGAAAGGAGTGCACATGGGAAATCAGTGCCACCCCTGGGCAGAGGGTCAAATTGGTAAGTCTCTGCCTACTCTTCCTTACTCTTTTCAATCATACCTGCTTCTCAGTTGCCTACTCAATGACACCAAACTGTTACTAAACTTTACTATATGCAGCCCAGAGATAACAGTGTTCTAAAACCCATCTTGTCTGCTGACCAGCTGGGACTATACACTTGTGAGTTAGTTTGTGGTGATTGTAAATACCCTGGACAGCAAAGGAGAAATGCTTCCTTCTTGTCACATTTTACTGTATCATTATTGCAATTCATAATATTGGCGCAAGGTTTTGACAAATACAGCAGAAGTCACAGGATCACAGGATGTCAAGGGTTGGAAGGGACCCAAAGAGGTCATTGAATCCAACCCCTCTGCCAGAGCAGGACCATACGATTTGGTTAGGTAACGGAGGAACACATCCAGACAGGCCTTGAAAATCTCCAGAGAAGGAGACTCCACAACCTCTCTTGGGAGCCTGTGCCAGTGCTCTGGGACCCTTACAGTAAAGAAGTTCCACCTTGTGTTGAGGTGGAACCTTCTGTGCTGCAGTTTCCATCCATTGCTCCTTGTCCTGTCACAGGGAGCAACTGAGAATAGCCTGTTCCCCCACTCCTGACACCCAGCCCTCAGATATTTATAAACATTTATTAATCCTCTCTCAGTCTTCTCCAGTCTAAAAAGCTCCAGGTCCCTCAGCCTCTCCTCATAAGTCATGCACTCCAGTCCCCTAATCATCCTTGTATCCTTCCACTGTACTCTCTCCATCAGATCCCCAAAACTGAACACAGTATTCAAGATGAGGTCTCACCAGGGCAGAGTAGAGGGGGAGGAAAACCTCCCTTGATCTGCTGAACATACTCTTCTTAATACCCCAGGATCCCATTGGCCTTCTTGGCCCCAAGGGCATATTGCTGTCCTATGGATAACTTGTTATCCACCAGGACTCTCAGGTTCCTCTCCACAGGGCTGCTCTCCAGCAGATCTCCAAACCTCTACTGGTGCAGTTTATTTCTTCCTTCCCAGATGCAGGACTCTGCATTTGTCTTTGTTGGACCTTATTTAGTTCCTCTGTGCACAGCTCTCCAGTCTGTCCAGGTCTTGCTGGATGGCCACACAGCCTTCAGCTCTATAGGCCAAGCCTCCCAGTTTGGTGTCATCAGCAAACTTGTTGAGCAGACTCTGTCTGTCTGTCTGTCCCCTCATCAATGTCATTGATGAAGATGTTGAACAGGACTGGACACAGCTCTGATTCCTGGGGGACTCCACTAGTTACAGCTCTCCAGCTGGACCTGGCACCGTTGATCATCACTCTGTGAACTCTATCTTGCAACATGTTCCTAATCCACCTCACTGTCTGCTCTTCCACCTCACACTCCCTGAATATCATGGGAGATGGTGTCAAAGGCCTTGCTAAGGTCAGTGGACTACATCCACCAGTCTCCCTCAACCCACCTATCCAGTCATGTTCTCATAGAATGCTATCAGGTTAGTCAAGCATGAATACCCCTTAGTAAATCCATGCTGACTACTCCTGATAACCTACTTCTCTTCCAAGTGCCTTGAGATGCCCTCCAGAAGGAGTCACTCCATTTTTCCAGGGATGGAGGTGAGGCTGAGTGGTCAATAGTTCCCTGTAACCTCTTTCCTGCCCTTTTGGAAGACTGGAGTGACATTGGCTCTCCTCCAGTCCTCAGGCACCTCTCCTGTCTGCCATGATTTGTCAAAGATGATGGAGAGTGGCAGAGCGATAACATCAGGCAGTTGTTTCATCATCCTTGGGTGCATCTCATCAGTGCCCATGAACTTCTGAATGTTCAATTTGTGTAATTGACCCCTAACCCAGTCTGCACTGACCAGTGGAGAGCATTCCCTCCTCCAGGCTTCCTCTCCTTTAATCCAGGGTCTGGAGTACCTAGGGGAGTTCAGTCTTAGGCGTAATGTCTGAAGCAAAAAAGGCATTCAGCAACTCTGCCTTCTCTGCATCCTCAGTTATCAAGGCTGCCTCCTCATTCAGCAGTGGCCCTACACATTCCCTATTCTTCCTTTTTCTACTGATGTATTTGAAGAAGACCTTCTTGTTCTCTTTTACGTCCTTTGCCAGTTTCAGTTCCATGAGGGCTTTGGCCTTCCTTGTTGCCTTCCTACATGCCCTGACAACTTCTCTGTAGTTCTCCCAAGTGACAAATCCATGAATTGTAAGTTTCTTTCTTCCCTAAGATTTCCTTCAGGAGCTCCTTGCTCAGCCATGCAGGTCTTTTAGCACGTCTACCTGATTTTTTACTCAGGGAAGCACACCTAGCTTGGGCTTGGAGGAAGTGGTCTTTAAAAATTAACCAACTTTCTTGGGCTCCTTTACCCTCTAGAGCCTTAGCCCATGGGATTTCTGCAAGCATGTCTCTGACAAGTATAAAGTTAGCTCTGCAGAAGTCCAGGGTTTCTAATTGTACTTGTTGGTCTGCTTCTACTTTGTAGAATACTGAACTCCACAATGTCATGATTGCTGTTCCCAACCAGTCCCTCTTTGTTAGTTAATACAAGGTCCAGCAGTGCACCTCTTCTTGTTGATTTCTCCACTACCTGCATCAAGAAGTTATAATTGGTACACTGCAAGAGCCTTTTGGACTGGCTGGAGCCTATGAAAATAAATGGATATGCACTTCATAATTTTAATATTAAATGTGTGTGTATCTAAAAATTGTTTTGAAAATGTATATAGCAGAGAGTGACTTTCATAAGCTAATCAGCTGGATGTTTATAAGAAACAGCCTTAAATGTCTTGTTCCGGCAACTATCCATAACCACCACCAATATGTCTCAGTTGAGTGATATAGATAGAAAAGGCTGAATGTTCAGAAGCTGTATGTAACATTACTGAACACCATTCCCACTAATGATACAGTCAAAATGGCGACTGTAGTCATGGTGGTATTCCAAAGTATTTTTCCTGTTTAGTTACAGTCACCTTTAAGGAAAGTTTGTATCAGTTCTCTTATATCAAGCCTACTCTTAGTCCACTGCTGGGAACTGACCCCATCTTATTTAGAAAAAAAAAAAAAAAGGTTCTGAAAGTTTTGAAATACCAGGTATTTTGAGCTTTTGAAAGGCTTACTTAAGATCTGCTTTTCATAAAAAAAAAAAAAAAAGGCAGACAAACAAAAAAACCCTAAACAAACAAATCATTCTGAATCTCTCTGTAACTGCTAGAATACATTGCTAGACTCACAATACATTTAGGACTTCTTTCTGTTCTTCTTTGTGGGACAATATAACATGTACTGCAGGCTTAAGAATCCCAGTGATAAGTCAACTGTTATATAGAATAGGTGTCTCAGAGTTGGTGAGAAGTACTTCCTTTTGTACTGATGTGAACAAACCTGATATAATTTTCTTTGAAAAGAAAACAAAGTTCTGAAGGACCACATCTATTGCTTCTGTTGACTCCAAGTTGGCTTGACAGAGTTCTATTTTTAACTCTCTTATATTAGCCTTTCAGCTTTCTGGTTGTTTGGTTTTGGGTTGGGGTTTTTTGTTTGTTTTTGGGGGAAGAAGGTTTTGTATATTTTTTTTTTAATTTATCAGACTTTATTTTTGCATAAATGACAACTCTACTTGTCATCATAAAAGTATCATGTCTGACTACCGTGTAAGAGGAGCAAGAGGGAATGCTGTGCATCTGTTTCAACTGTCTCTGCAGTTTCAATTGCTTAATATGAGTCTCCTAACTTTCTTGTGAAATGAACCTCCACTGCAGCATGCAGCTCTCCACTTTCCATGACTCAGAATCTTTGTTCTGAACATTACGGTTCTTTGGGCAAAATAATTTATTTAAGTTCTTTGTATTTCCTTTAGGTCAGCCATTAATATAAATAACCATCTGAATTGATTGTGGGCAATTAACAAGGCAGGAATTATAAAATATGTAGTTATTTTATTTCCACAAAGCCCTGCCCACAAACTGTGTGCAAAGTAGTTAAATTTAGGTTCCAATTTGGTTGGGGAAAAAAAATCTTCAAAAGGATGCTTACAAGCCATATAATAATTTAGGAAAATCAGAATATTGGGAAAGTTTAGCTGCAAGACAGCTTTGCCCCACTTATAAATAGGCAGCCTTGGAGCCCTAGGGAAAGTCTGTTTTACTCACAGCAGTAGAGTAGAATTTAGAGATAGTCCCTGGGTCCTTTGTGGTAGTGTTTGAGCTGCTTGGCATCTTGATAGCCGTTGAGAGGCTTCCAGATCTTCCCTGACTTTAGCAGGGTGCTGGGAAAGAGACAGATGATCTCTGACCTGATCCTGGTTCCTCTTGACACAGAGGTTTGCAGATGTGCAGGCAGGATCTCTTGCAGATGTGCAGAGAGGCACTTCTCACCACATTGTGAGGCACTTAATGCCTTCTCCTGGGAAACTTCAGGNCCAGAGCAGCTCTACTTCTTGCAACTTGGCTAAATTTATATTACTTGCCCAAGTGCAATGGCTCCTTTGGCCACAGA
>VWZI01009993.1:2179-20432 GCA_013396835.1 Psilopogon haemacephalus
CTGGCACAGGTTGCCCAGGGAGGTTGTGGCTGCTCCCTCCCTGGAGGTGTTTAAGGCCAGGTTGGATGAGGCCTTGAGTGACCTGTTCCAGTGGGAGGTCTATGGCACAGGGGGGTTGGAACCGGCTGAGCTTTGAGCTCCCTTCCAACCTAACCCATTCTGTGATTCAATGACTCTGGGAGAGCAGGAGGTGAATGCAGCAGCCTCCCTTCACCAGAGCAGTCACTCCAGGAGCAGGCTTTGGGCTGCTGGTGAACTGAAGCACTTGCTCTGGTTAGAATGGGAGTCAGGGGAGGACTGAAGGCACGAAAACACCAGAGGATCCAACAAAATCAGCTTAGCTCTGGGTGGCTGCAGGGCAGCAGAGGATCAGTGTAAGCCTGTGACATGCTAGAGGAGTGTGTGTTGAGAAGGAGCCACTGCCAGTTACTCTGCCTGTTACCCCAGGGAAGGAGGCTGCACCACTGCTGGACACACTCACATTGCCTAAAGATGCAGTGATGAGGGCACTAACAGAGACACTGCTCACTAAAACCAAGGGCTTTGACTACATAGGCTCTGTGAACACAGTGGAGATGGACGACATCATCTCAGATGGGAAGAGATAAACCCAACCAACACAGGGGTTGGTTTTCTTAAGCCAAAATTCAACCAACCCCAAGGATTGTTTCCTTAAGCCATCATGCTCACCTCAGCACAACTGCCTCCCTTCCTTCCACCACAAAGGCTGCCTAGAATTTCAGGCTGGTGCAGATGCTGGTGACACTCCCACAGGGCTGGAAGAGCCTCCCTTCCCCCCTCCAGCTTCCTCCTACCCAAGAGGTTAAGAAACTTGCAACCCAAAACTCCGTTTGGTGTCACTGCAGCACGGTGGAAGTGCAAAGGCACCCTGAGTAGAGAAGGGAGGTGAGTTCCTGCCTCCCTGCTAGGGCCCCAAAAGTCCTGCACAGGGTTAGGGCCTTTAGACCTCCCACTAAATCTTTAATATCCAATTCTTCTAAGGTTTTACATTTTTTTAGATCTTTAGAGCTGTCTCTGAAGCTTTGATGCTTTTATAGCCCACACAAGCTGAACTGGGGGTTGTAACAATCACAACCTCTTCCACACAGATCTCGTTTGAACAGCCTCCTTTGGAGGATTTGCCACCCAGTTTCAGGCATTCCTGCAGCTGCCTACTTCAGCAGCATTGCAGATTTAAAGGCTGCCCTGGTCTGCACCCATCAGGACAAGAGACCAAGCCTAAGAATCATACAAGCTTAGCCTAAGGCCTTGTAGTGAAGCCAGGGGTTTTGAAGGGGACTCATTTGTGCCAGGACTGCTGGTGCTGGGCTCATTGCTCCACTTCACCTGAACTGAAACATCTGCAGAAGGGGCAAAATTGTGGCCCTCAAATTGTCTTTTGGGGAGAGTTCAGCAAGCAGCCTGTGGGGGCTTTGTGACAGGTGCTGTGAACAGTGGCACTGCCACCAGACAGACACCAGAGCCTTCCCTGAAGAGCTCACAGGCCCCTCCTGAGTGCAGCAACTGGAGCCCAGGGCACTACAGTGGCTAAGGCTCATGCTTCCCCCCCCGCCAGGCTCCTCTGTTAGAGGAGTTGATGCTGTCTCCACTGCTTGCTCTCTCCCCAGCATTAGCCACTTTGATGAAGCACCTCACAGGGCCAGTCATGAGCTAACCTGGGTTAGCCTCTCATTGTGCAAGTCTGCAGAAAGCAGCCCCTTGAAGGAAGGGCAAAAGAAAGCAGAGCTGTAGATGGAGTTGAGTGAAAGTCTGGGGTACAACAAAAGCTGTCACTGTCTCCATCATGCCTTCAGGTTAGTTCAATTAGGCACTTAATGGCTTTATAATCCTGCAAAACTGCCAACCTCTCATGGCCCTGCAGCAAATCAACAGCTCATGCTAGGCTCTCTCCTCACTTTTGCTGCCACTGGTGGGATCCTTTTTAGTACCACACAAGCTGACCTGAGGGTCCTGTCAGCCCTGGGTGAGGGCAGGATTGTTGCTGTGGTTATGGTACCCCAGAGCAGATTTAGATTATAGAATCAGTCAGAGTTGGAAAGGAGCACAAGGATCAGGCAGTCCCAACCCCCCTGCCATGCCCAGGGACACCCTACCCTAGAGCAGGCTGCCCACAGCCTCTGCCAGCCTGGCCAAAAACACCTCCAGGGATCTGGCCCCAGACATCTCTCTGCAGGGGCAACCCATTCCAGGGTCAGATCAAGCAGCAATTGATTTTAGGAAGGCATCCCTGGTCAGTTCTATGTTTTAAAGAAATCAAATACAAGGATGAACCAGGAAGGTCACCTTTTGCAGGAAGGAGATCCCTGGAGCCAGCAAACTGCTAATTTCCGCCCCCCGCATTCACAAATTTGGTACAAAGCACACAAAGTTTTGCTGAGCTCACTGCATGCAGAGCTCTGTGGCACATCACAGCTGGGAGCTACTGATGAAGTCTTTGCAGTGAACATTAACCAACCTCCTTCCATTCCAGATTTCTCCAAGTCTTATTTCAGGCACCCAAACTATTCTCAGGGATAATTCAGGAATGAAGTTACCCAGGGGTTAGCTGAGACTTATGTAGTTGTGCAGTACATTGAACAACCCCAAAGGTAGCAAAGCTAAGATCAAACCAGTTGGTCTCTGAGAGGAAAAAGCTACCAGCAGGGAACACAGCCCTAGAAACACCTGCCCCAGAGGGGTTAGCAGTCCCAGCCACAGCAGGACTTCCACTGTCTAAGAAGATGACCTTTTGGGTAGTGGAGATTCGATTTCAGCACACTGAAGCTGCACCTTCTCTGTTCTAAGTACACCTGTGGTCATGTCCACAGCAATGGAATAGTGCAACTGCTGCAGACAAACCTCAGTCATTCACCTCTGCCTCCACTCAGGGTTCATTTGCCACCTGGAAGCCCAGCCAGGGGCCTGTGCAGAGAGCTGCTTCCACCCAGAGCTGTGCAGGTGGGATGCTGGCATCCTCTTGCACCAACAGTCCTTGCTGCTCACCAAGGTAGGGTACTGCAGGGCCTGCTTCTAACTAGACAGTGAGAGAGCTCAGACACTGTGCTGCTAAGAGTTTAAACCCCAGATGCAGCCCTTGCTGTTCTGACTGCCCAGGCTCACCTTATGGGTTAATTAACAGGTGGCTAAATGTAGGCTAATCTCTGAAACTGCTGAAGCACTCCAGGCAGGGATCCCAGGGCCCCGTGGGCAGGGGCAGCAGACGCAAGAAAGCAGCACAGAGCGAGTCAGTGTTTAAGGAATTTTTATTAAACCAAGAATTTTATAATCCAAATTACGGTTCTTTGCCCAGCTATCAATTCCCACTGTCAACTAAAACAGTGGTGATATTCTGAGCTTCTCCACAGTAAAGAATTACAAAATTAAAGAAAGGAATGCTTTAAATTTTTTGTACTGTGCTGAAAATTCTTTTCCCCCGGGTTTATAAAACATTAATTTGTATTTTTTAATTTTTTTCTATTTTTTTGGTAATTTTAAATCAATAAGTAATCTAGGACTAGCACTTCTTTTACTAGCCCCGGCGTTGCTCTGTACATAAGCTTCAAAGTTTCCTTTCCTTTTTTTATTTATTTTATATCTTTTGCAATGTTTTTTTCTCGATATTTAATATTTTTTCAATGTTTAAATTGTTTTTTTGTATTTTTTTTTTCCTTCGGTGAAGCGAAGTTCTAAGTTGGAGTCCCGGATCGGTCTGCAAAGAAGGAGAGAGGAGTTAGCTCTGGCACTCAAAGCAGCACTTGCTCTTCCCACAGCCTCCCTGCCCCTGGCAAGCCCTGGCACAGCCATCAAACAAAGCTCCTGGCAAGCAGCACCAGAGCTACCCCCAGCTCTGCAGGGACCTGCAGGTATTGTGACCTGGCAAACCAAAAGGGTGCCTGGAACTGAGCAGCAGCCTGCACGGCACAGCCTTGCCCACGGCTGTGCACAGTGGGTCATGGGTCTGCTGCTTTGAGGCTAACTGGAATATTTTAATAAGAGAAATGAGGTTATGGGCTGAGAAAGGCAAGCACTGGTGATGTCCACTCCACTCTGCTGACAGATACAAAAGCAAGAACACAAACATAGGTAAGGCAGAGCTGCTGGGGCTCTGGGCTGGTGATCTCCCTCCTTAGCTTCTATCTGCATCTGTGTACCCTAGCTAATCAGTTCCTGCTTCTAACCACCCTGGCTGATCTTCCCTGTTTACCTGGCATACAAAACAGGTTTTGGGATAAGGCTGGGAGGTGGGGGAAAGGTGGCAGAGTGGTTGGGAACCGCTCTTAGAGACTCTGATCTCTGGAAAGGCTGTGGTGTTTCTGTGTTACCTTTTTACTGTATCTAGCTGTAAATATCTGTAATCTATTGTAACAATCTGCTGGTATATTGTGCTGAGCTGGGAATATAAACCTTCAGTCCTGAACTTTCAGCCAGCTGAGTCTAGTCTGGTTGAGTTCAAATGCGTGGGGGGACAGGGAACTCCTGAACCATCACACCTGGCAAGCCAAAACGAAGTCTGGAACTAAGCAGCAGCCTGCACGGTACAGTCTTGCCCACAGGTGTGCACAGAGGGTAATGTGGTACTGCCACTGACTCACTGCAGGCCACCTCTGCACAAGGGCAGCACAGTGAGGGGCCCCAAACAACCACACCTGCACCATGTCAAACGTTCAGTTTCTAAACCATCACAGAGCACACAGAGCAAGGGTCTCCAAGCCTGGGTGTTTTGGTTTAGGACACACAACTTAGCTACCACCATTTGCCTCTGCCATGCAGATTCAATTAACCCCACAGAAGGCAATAAAGCAAAGCAGTATTTCAGTTGCTACTGAAGACACTGTGCAGTTAGTTTCTGGTTACTGTGCCATTCTGTATTTTGGCACTCACCTACAAATGATGGTCAGAATCAGGCATTTCATTTCTGCAAACTCAGGGCTCTAAGCTTACACCAATTCCTCAAGTTCCTCTCCAGCAGTCTGAAGAGGACCCATCTGACACCACTGCCTCTTTTGCACAGGTGCCTATAACTGCAGCTCCACTTGGTGCTAGAAGCAGTGCTGCAATGCCAGCTAAATGTGCAACTTGGAATGCCAGCAACATTTTCTCACCAAGAGCCACAGGCCTCAGCACAAAGTTGTTTACAGCTGTGACTACAGCTGCTACCTTCTGTGGCTGCAAACCACAGAGCCTGGCAGCAACACTGCTGCCAAGGCCATGGACTGAGCCCTGCTGTCCCAACCCAATGCATGGTGCTCACCACTTACTTATTAAACACTTGGAACCCCAGCAGGGTTATTAACTGCCTTTTGAGCAGCTTCTTTAGCTTGGTGGGCTTGTAGTACGGCTACAGCTTCATCAACCTGTGAAGGGAAAGACACCACTCAGTAGGGAGAAGTTTGCAGTTTCTGCATGTACAAGTTCACCAACCAGTTTAAGTGCTGCAGACAAGCAGTGCCTGCCCTGGTAGTGAGGGCAACCTTGCAGTGCCAGCTCCTGCCAATCCAAGCCACTGCACCCTCTGAAAGAGGATTCTGACTTCTTGCCCTGGAATGCTGCTGCATCGCTGCAGCTCCACCCTGCCACCACAGACACCTGCTCCATCACTGCTGCTGAAGTGGAGCCAGGCAGGGCCCACCCACCTTCGAACGAAGAGACTCAGGAGACTCGAGCATGTGGAGGAGTTCAGAGTTGTCAATCTCCAGCAGCATCCCAGTGATCTTACCCGCCAGAGTGGGGTGCATGCTTTGGATGAGAGGGAAGAGACGTTCGCCTGCAGAGAAGAAAGCTCATCAGTGACCAGTCCCACCTGAGAAACAGAGCCCAGATCTCAGGGCCAACAAGCACCTTGCTCTCCTGCCACACCCATTCCTTCTGCACTGAAGGCTGCTGAGAGAGTGCACGGAGAGAGGCATCGTGTACATACCTAACATCTGCTTTTGCTCTTGTGGAGGGGCAGAAGCCAACATGGAAGCAGTCAAGGGTTCCTGACCTTGCACATGGACAGCAGGCTGTAAATTAACACCATTAAATTCTAGTTATTAAACCAATTAAATTCTAGTTCACAGTCAGGTGCATCTTCAAACAGCCAACACTGCACAGCTCAGCAGAAACACTGCCTGCACTGGCAGGAACAGAGAGGAAATTACAACTAATGTCATCAAGTAGTGCTGGTTAGAGCTGGAGGTTGGCATCCACTCTCTGTTATGGGACACACAGAAGGAGAATTCAGGCTAAGGTACCAACAGCTGGAAAACATGAAGTAGCACAGGACCACATCTGTCCCACGAGAACCTGAGGTGTACTTAAACCCCCGCAAGGCTCTGCCGCCACAGCGCCAAGCCCGAATTCTACAAGAGCAAAGACAACCTCTCGGTGCCCCCTCCGGCAGCTGCCTCTGCAGGAGCACAGCCCTGCTGCTGTCAGGACTCACCTGCTGCATAGCAACCTGTGGCTGCGTGTTGAGGTGCTGCTGGGGGTTGCGGACGCCGGCAGCGTATTTGTACTGCGGCACTGTGCGCACAGGAGTGGCGGCGGTGGCGGCTGCGGCGGGGCGCGGGCCCATGGTCTGCGTCGACGTGTTGGCTGCAAGCACAGCACAGCTGGGCAGTTAGCATCAACGGCCCCCCCTGCGGCTACTACAGGGCAGAGCCTCCTCCTGGCAGCGCCCTCGGCTGTCACAGCACTGCTCAGGGCTGAGGGGTCACCCCTCCACGCCTGCTGGCTGTCACCTCCCTCTCACCCCACTTATGACTCATCACCGAAAACAGGAGTGAGCAAACATCCACCTTGGCAGAGCATCCCCTCAACTCTGACCTCCAACAACACCATTGCCTGAGCACGGGGCACCAACAGGCATTCCTGAAGGAGATAGCTAAAAACACTGCTGCCTGGCACAGGCAGAGAGGGCAGAGGGCATGGGAACACTGCTGCCTGGCACAGAGAGGGCGTGGGAACACTGCTGCGTGGCACAGGCAGAGAGGGCATGGGAACACTGCTGCCTGGCACAGAGAGGGCATGGGAACACTGCTGCCTGGCACAGGAAGAGGGCATAGAAACACTGCTGCATGGCACAGCCAGAGAGGGCATAGAAACACTGCTGCCTGGCACAGGCAGAGGGCATGAGAGCAGATCTGGGTCACCCAGGGATGTGCAGATTATGCATGCCTGAGTCTGGCTCATAGTGTTCCATGACAAAATTGTCTCCATCTTGGTATCTCAAGTGCCACAGGGATGTGTGGAGCTGGCAGCAGCTGCCATTAACCATACTGGGGTATTATTTAATGCACACAAAAAGGAACAGAAGCCTTATGCCAAAGCCATGGGACTGCAGCAGTAGGCATGGCTGAAGCAGTATTTAAAGGTCATTTAGTAAGAGCCAGCAGAGGAGGAAGTGTTACCACATGTCCTGCTGAACTTCAGTGCTTTGGGGAGACCATTTGTAATCAGCTAACTTAAACCCCAGAGTCCAACCCTTGAGTTTGCGGGAAGGGAACTCACCAACACGCTGTGTGGACATAACTCGTGGGACTTGTGAAGAAGCAGGTCTCATGGTACTGAAGGGTGGTCTGGGTGCTGCTGGGCGGATAGCACCAGGCATGTTCTGGAATGCTGTGTGGGACAGAAAATACAGCACAAGTCACATGGTGAAGAGTCCAGAAGTGGAACAACTAACGTGACACAAGACTGACACTGAAATCGTATCAGAAGTGCAAAAGAGAGCTCTGGAGCTGATGGCAACCACGGGGAGCAGGAAGGAGAGGACTTACGATGAGGTCTGGCACCCTGAGCAGTCCAGCGAGGACTGGGCCTGGCAAGCTGGGCGAGCTGGTTGGTGGGATAATATGCAGCACGGTTCTGAGTCTGTCACAAAACAGTGTGGCACTTAGCTTTGGAGGGCACTCAGCAGTCCACAGCTTCTGCTATGAGACCAGGCTGCTGAAACACTGGGCACATTGCCAGTAACTCTATGTACTGTTCAATCTGACCAGATTTTCACACAGCACAGCTCTGGCTCCTCATCTCTGCACCTACCTGTGGGATAGCTGCCATGAAGTAACCTGAAGGAGGTGCTGGCTGGTAGGGGTTGATGACAGGGTTGGGTACTGCTCTCACAGTTGCCATTCTCTGCATGTACTGGTTGGTGAGATGAGCCTGGCGCTCTTCCTTACGCTGGGCTAGAGCTACATACAATGGTTTAGTAGCCACAATTCTACCATTCATTTCTGTGACAGCTTTGGTGGCCTCTTCTGGTGACGAAAAGCACACGAATCCAAACCCCTTGCTGCGGCCTCCTTCCATCATGACCTGCCAACACAAAGTGGGCTTTACAACACGGCAGCCTGCTGCAAGGGACACCCCAGGTCTCTTTTACTGAGCTGATCTGGAACAAGGAACATCACTGTCTGTTAACTGTTTACTGAATGCCAGTGCTGAGCACATTACTGCACTGCACAGATGCCATTTTCCTCACACCAATTCAGCACTCAGCTGGTCTCAGGAAAGAATGATCAGGGGAGTTCAACTCGAGGTGAGCTATCCTCAGGAAGGCAGATGCCCAGGCACACTGCACTGAGTAATAGTGGTCGAGGGGGTCACACCTGTTGGTCAATGCAGCAAGCCCCCTCCCCTGTCCAGTTCCAGAGGAAGAACAGGCACAAGCCACAAAGGTCACCTTTGCACTGGTGATTGTTCCAAACGGGGAGAACTCTTTCCGCAGGCGCTCATCATCAATCCCATCATCCAGATTCTTCACATAAAGGTTGACACCCTGAAAAAAGAAACAGGCAAGTTAGTTTTGAAAGCAAGTGGCCATTGTAAATCTAAGCCAAATCAGTCCTCCTGCACTGAAACTGCACCTGGTATCTGGTGATCCTGTCCTGCTTCATCTGTTCAAACTTGCGCTTCAGCTCTGTCTGCCTTTCCACCTTTTTCTGAGCCCGGCCAACGTAGATTTGTTTCCCATTCAGCTCCTTCCCGTTCATCTCATCCACAGCCTTCAGTAATGAACAAAAGGTTATCAGTGCTTTGTATTGCAGGGTTTTCAGGCATACCAAAACAAAAGAGAATGTAGAGGTAGAAAAGTGACCATTAAGGTTCCAGAATGAGAGCCAGTCCACCGATCTGAAACCAAACACCCCGAGGCTTCCCTCGCCTCCTCTCACTGTGCTTCTGTGTGGGTAAAGAGAAGGCACAGGCAGTGATGAAGCTCTTCTGAGAGGAAGTGGGAAGAAAACCAAATCAAAAAGCAAGTCAGAGAATAAAGAGCTATTTCTCCAGCCTCACCCTGCTAAAGGCACAGAAAAGAACACAAAGGAAGCTGAAGAGCTCTGACTCACCCTCATGACTTCTGTTTTGTAAAGTAACATCTGAAACTGTCCCATCAGAGTTTCTCCTGTGTTAAGCTACAGCTGGCACATTTGGCTTTTTCACATCTTTCATTCAGGAAATACTCAAAAGAAAAAGTGAGCTTTTTTCCTTTGTGCTGTTTGGAGTTACCATTAAGCACAAATATATTCCAGTCATTTAAAGCCACAAGTCAGCAGTCTCTGCATTTTCCTGATCAAAGCCATTAAACGTATTAAGAGTTTTGTTATTTGAAACACCCAAGCTGGGATCCTAGCTACTGTAAGAGGAGCAATTCATCAGTGAAGGTGTGCAAGACTGAGCAATGCAGATGCAGGACAGGCAGGGCTTGTGCTCCGGTACTTGCAGTCCTGACAGGTCACAAACACACCTTCTGAAAGCCTACCTTGATTTGTTCTGTGTGAGTTTTCCTCCTGATGCTATGCCCCCTACTGCCACTGAGTGCCCAAAACAGCCAGCTGACAAAGGCTGAAGTTAAGCAGGGTGCTGTAGGCATGAATTCAAAGTATCTCCCAAAGATACTCTTCAGAGTAAAGGCCACATCACAGGGCTCTATGGTTATCTTCTTACAGCTGTGCCAAACGTGCTCCACAAACCCCACAGCCTTCCTGCTGACTGTGCAGTGCTGCAGTCCCTTCCGCCTTGCACAATTCAATGCTTCATCTGGGTGCTGCAGAGTTGTAATAATTTGCCATGCCTGCATGATGCTCAGCACGAGGGAGCCCAAACCTCATCTACACCTTGAACTTAAAGGGGGGTTTTAATTAGTCAGGATTCTGTTTCTGCACTAGTGCCAGACCTGTAGAGTCTCCTGACTGAAGAAGCCACTCAAATCAGCTGACATCTGCCCATAAGCAAGCATTCAAAGTGACAGCTGTGCAGGAAGTAGACACCTGTGTCTGCAGTGTCCCTGGCCAATGAAAAGCCCTTAGTGAATTGACAAGGTTTAAAATCACTCAGTGGAACACATTTTTTGGGTCTTGGTTACAGAATTCTTAAAATGAAATCCAAAGATCTTACTTTTTGGGCATCTTCATGTCTTTCAAAACTAACAAAGCCAAAGCCTTTGGATTTTCCACTCTCATCGGTCATAACCTTCACACTTAGGGCAGGACCTACAAGAAGAGAATTAAATGCTTATGCTTGGTATAGAGAATGAGTTGGGAACATCCTGTTCACAGGTCAGAATACTGAATACTTGCATGGCAAAGGAGCCCTGCAACAGCAAAAGCATCCAGCATGACCTGTCAGCCTGCTCTGAACTGCAGCCCTTCTGGCTAAGCCCACCCAGCCACCTCTCCCCAACAGCAGTGCCCAGCCTCAGCAGCTGAACTCGGTAGTGCTTCAGCCACACACCCCAACACTGGAAACCAATTTGTGGTACATGCTGCTTAGGGCTGCTACAGAAGATCTCATACCCAAGGCTTTGTCTTGCTTTACACCACATCCACTGCAGAACAACAAAAACATGCAGGAGAAAACACAACAAATCAGCCGAGGCTGAAAATCAGCAAACCCCAGAATGTCAGGGGTTGGAAGGGACTGTGCCCTGTGAACCAGGTGAAGGAGTTTGCCACTTCCTGGTTGGACATGACACATCTCACACTTTAATGGAGCACAATCACCTGCTCACCGGGAGAGGGTCCCTGTAATTTTGAGTCTGCTCAATAGTGTGACTGAACAAGGAAAGCAGAGATGCTCTGACTAAGAAGTCTGCAGGTCATGAATCACAAACTCATTTCTCACACATCCTGTAGTGACTTCTTAACATCAACCTGCACTGAAACCCTTCCCTTTGCAACCCTGAAACACGTGCAAAGCCCCTTCAAAAGACTGTCTGGGCCCTTTATTTGCAACAATTCTGCTGGCAGGACTACATCTGCTGCTTGTCCCCTTCAGAATTCTGCAGTGGCTATCACTGCCCTCTGGATGTGAAACTGGAATGCAGAACCAGCTCTCCAGTCCAGTGGCACTCTTTAAATCACCACCAGCCAGCCAGCTGATGCCTTCTATTGCAAGGCACTGCACAGGCAAGATACAAGCAGCACGCTGAAGCTCACTCATGTTTAAATAAACTGAGAGTTTTTAAGACATTACCAAACTTGCCAAAGAGTTCCTTAAGCCTCTCATCATCCATGTCTTCTCCAAAGTTCTTGATGTAAACATTGGTGAATTCCTTTGCTCTGGCTCCAAGCTCTGCCTCGCGCTCCTTGCGGGATTTAAACCTTCCAACAAATCTATTTGCAGGAGGACAGAACAGTATAGATTAATGCAAGTCTGCACTTCACTCCTCTGGCACCATATTTGACCAGTCTCACTGCCCTCAGACAGAACACTTCCAATGGAACTGCCCTGCAAAATGAGAGCCGCTGTCCTTTGTCCCATCAGTCTGCCTACCACAGCTAGCACCACAACCCTGTCACCACTGCTGAGATTGTTCACTCAGCCCAAAAAGCCACCCACAAGAGCAGCTGGGCAGTGGGAGAGGCTAAAGAGAAGCTCTGGGTATCAGCACAATCCCTCTGCCATTCTGACAGCAGCCACCATTCCCCAGCCCCCTGCCCTTACACACCTTCCAGCCTATCCCAGTCAACGATTTCATCTGTTTGAGGAATTAAAAAAAAAAAGCTTGTTGTGGGCTTGCGACTTTTTCATGTGTTTGGTTGGCTTCTTTCTTTAAATAAGCACAGAGAACTAAGTAGTTGGCCTTGCCTTTTAGTGAAAGGCTGGCAACACCCAAGGTGGGGTCTCACCATCACACAAGAACCCAAGCTGAACACAGCACTCTGCAACCCAAGCAGCTGCTCTAGCACAGGTGTGATGTGGCTAGAACTGATTTCTGACTGTGGCAGGCCTAAGGGTAACCTGACCACTCCTCAGGACTGAGTGACTCCCGAGTTTAGAGTTTCATCCAAAAAGGGGCAGCACACCCTACCTCGCAGCTCTTACCAAGTACCATTTGGGTACCCTGCACATCGCATCTCAGAACAGCAAGAGTAGAAGAAGCTCCCCAACCCTTGCCACGGCACTGGCTGTGCAGCCAACAGAGCAGCCTCTTCCCTACATCCCACTGGTAGCCCCTGTGAAGCCATCCCGCCCGGGGCACCGGCAGATGAGCCGAGGTGCTTCAGGCAGCCGTGGCACCGCCCAGGCGAGCTGGGCAGGCTGCGTGCACTCACACTTTGCGGTCGTTGAGCAGCATGCCGTTCATCTTCTCGATGGCTCGCTCCGCAGCCTCCTGCGTCTCGAAGTGCACAAAGCCGTAGCCCTTGGAGCCGTTCTCATCGCACACCACCTGCGAGCAGAAGCTCCGTCAGCCGGGCAGGGCGGCGGCGCGGGGCCCGCGGCACCGCTGCCTCGCACTGACCTTGCAGGACAGGATGTTCCCGAAGGCAGAGAAGGTGTCGTACAAGGCTTTGTTGTCGATGGACTTGTCCAGGTTCTTGATGAAGATGTTGCCCACGCCGCTTTTGCGCAGGGAGGGGTCGCGCTGCGACCACATGATGCGCACGGGCTTGCCCTTGATGACGTCGAAGTTCATGGTGTCCAAGGCTCGCTCGGCTGCAAAACACCTCCGCATCAGAGCCGCCGGCGCGGCCACGCCACAGCCTGCTCGGCACACCCCACCCTCCCGTGCAACACACCACACGGTTCTGCGAGCACAGCTGCCAAGAGCTGCACTCAGCTAGTCAGCAGACTGAAGGACGGGAGGAGAAGAAACATCCAGGGACAGCAGTGGCCTGCCCCACACCGAGACAGGCAGATCATGCACCGGTAAAGATGCCTTTAGGGGTACAACCTGCGCCTCTATGAGGCCTTCTGCCAAACGTTAGCGGAAGAGCTCCCAAACCATCGACACCCCTCAAATGGCAACGGTCACTTGCTAGGTACAGTTCAAGTCTGGTTCACACAACCCTTTCCTCAGTGACAAAGACTTCCAGGTGAAAGGGCTGTGGTGGACCTCCAGGCAACAGGCAAATATCTCTTCCAAGAGATTTAAAACTAGTGTGTGCCTGATTTTGAACATCTGAAATGAGGCAGCTAGTAGAAGCTCTTGCTGCAACAGCAAAGCTCAGAGCACGAAGTGAAGTAACACAACCTGGGCTACTGTGGAGAAGCTTTTCCAGCAGAACTCCACAACTCTTCAAAAGCTGCAGTTATAGCTGGGAAGTTTTCCATTGCCCTTTCAAAGTAACAGGGTATCTTTGATCTCTGAAGTCAACAAGGCATTTAGAGACAACCAGCAACATTTCCCAAATGTGGCAAGCGTTTTATGACCTGCACTAGCTCCTTCTCATCACTGCTCCTGTAGGCCTGGAAGAACACTGAAGAAAAGTCCCCACATGAGCACCCATTGGCACTAATTCTTTTCACTGCAATCTGCAGACAGCAGAGCAGTCAGATGTGAACGAGAGTGAAACCAGTTGAGCATTAACTGTAAAACAGTAGCCACATCAGTGAACAGCTTTTCTTAGGGGGACTAAGGGCTAACCACCTTGTGAAAACCCTCATCTGATGTGTTTGTGGAGCACTGCTTTTGTCTGTAGCAGTGCTGTTGGGCAGGAGGCCTCTGGCTTGCCTGATCTAGGGTAGGATGTCCCTGGGCATGGCAGGGGGGTTGGAACTAGATGATCCTTGTGGTCCCTTCCAACCCTGACTGACTCTATGATCCTATGGTTCAGCTGGAACACTACGTTTTTTGTCCTTCCTGGAGATTATATTCTGAGAAGCACATCTGTAGAGAGACACCTAACACCTTCTTGCACAGCTACTGATACTATTACCATATTCATATGACAGCATCTAGGCAAGAACTGACTTAGGCTGAAGCCACCAAAAAGCAGAAGTGTTGCCAGGCATTTAAGTAAGTTAACAAAGTTTTTGCAGTGCTGTAATAGGAATTAGGCAGGAGACCCTCATTAAAANGCATTTAAGTAAGTTAACAGGCATTTAAGTAAGTTAACAGGCATTAAGTAAGTTGCCAGGCATTTAAGTAAGTTAACAAAGCTTTTGCAGTGCTGTAATAGGAATTAGGCAGGAGACCCTCATTAAAAAGCACTGAAAATCTTTTACATTACAAAAGGGAAAAAAAAAAATCCACCAAACCATGACTGTGGTATCAGACTGGCCACAACAGAAGCATCAAATGCCTTGGTACTGCCCTGGAAGTCATTAGAATTATTACTGCCAGCACCAGCAAAAGTGCCAGAAACAAACAGTTCGTTATTTGCAGAAGTAGCAAGAGGCCTTCCTTTGCTAGGAGAGGCTCTTCCAATGCCTGCTAATTGCTTCTAGAATAATCCTGCCGCTCCTCACAGCTCTCTGCTCCTGGACACAATTCCACACGCCTGCCTCCAGCCGGGTCCCTGCTAGCCCTCACACACCACCAGGCTCAGCCAAGGCTACCTCGGATCAATGCCTGTGCCCTGACCAGACAAGAACAGCTCCTTTCACCTCTTCTACAGAGCACAAGGGAATTGAGCACTTCTCTTTAACCATCACTACTCTGGAATTCCACAATGGACTTTAAAACATTACTAGAAACATCCCTGACCAGGTACAAGCCACTCATTAAAATTCTCACCTAGTGAGACAGGCTTATTTTCATTACATTCCAGCCACAACAGGCTGCATGCTAGTTCGCAGGAGGCAATTCCACTCAGCAGTTAACTCGTTACCAAGTGGACACACCTACCCTTGCTGTGCTTCTGCTGATTCTGCTGGAGCTTTTTATTGGATGAGTCACCAGTTCCCATTTCAGCCCTGAGCCACTGGACACTCCACAACAATTTCAACAGCACCCTCGACGTGCCTGCCTCTAAGCTCTGCTACACAGCAACAGCTGTAAAACAACAAACCTCTGGACACCTTTCAAGCATCTGAAGGCAGAAATGCAGTTTCAGATTACTCAAGCGTACTCCTAGTCAGCGATTTGAAACACGACTTGCCCAAGTTTCACTCGGGACTGTGACTCAAAGCTCTGCAGAGTCACAGCTGTGAAGCGTGTGCATGCCTCACACTTGTCACCAGGCTTCATCAGCTTCTGGAAGAGCTGTGAGCACCCTCCCTTACAGACACCACCTTCAAGAGCCTTGCAGAACCCCAGCCAGCTGTCTCTAGCTGTTACTAGTAAGAATGGCATGAGAGGCAGCTAAGAGTCAAGCTAAAGCAAGAAACTGCAGCTAGCTGCGGACCAAAACCTAAGCAGTGTTGCTGTAACAACCACCCTCAGAGCTCCTCTTTCCAGGTTTCACTGGGTGGATAGAATGGTCTCTAAAATAAAAAGGTCAGTAAATGCTTTCTAGGCATTTGCCAGGCAAATTCTGATGACGCTGCACAAGTCTGATCTCAGGTTCGTTTCAGTGCTGCCAGATACGTGCCAGATGCAAAGTTGGATAGAGAGCAGAAGTAATTTCAGCAGGGCTGGGCTGGGTGCAGAGTCAAGCGAGCGTGCCTCCCGAGGCCTGGGAAACCCACCAAGGGGAGCAGCAGCATTTCCACAAGAGGCACCTTCTCAGCTGACCAAGCTGTTGGGCTAATTGCACACCAGGTCACAAAACGAGGGGTTGAACTGGTTGCCCAACTACAAAATGTCAAAGCTGCCCCTCGCAGAACTCTGCCATTACTAACTAGAAGCATCTGAACCTCCTTCAACTGCTGCTTTGACATCATCCTGCCAAGCACTGAGCTGTGCTAATCCCTTTTTTGGTTGTTTTGGGAGTGAACATCAGGTTTGTGTGGAATGGAAGCAAGGTGTGCTACAACAAGCGTTCACTGACTCCTATCCTAAACAACAGCAGAACAAACTGAGAGCCTTATCCCAGAGAAGGCTATTTTGGTTGTTTTGGGAGTGAACATCAGGTTTGTGCTGAATGGGAGCAAAGTGTGCTACAGCAAGTGTTCATTGACTCCCATCCCAAACAACAGCAGAACAAACTGAGAGCCTTATCCCAGAGAAGGCTACTTTGGTTGTTTTGGGAGTGAACATTAGGTTTGTGCTGAATGGAAGCAAAGTGTGCTACAGCAAGTGTTCATTGACTCCTGTCCTAAACAACGGAGGAATAAACTGAGCCTTCTGGCAGGGAGCTGGGGACAGGTGAGCCACCAGACTGTTAAGCAGAGGGGACAGGAACTTTTTACCACTGGCACACAGGTGTCAGCCTGCTCCAATAACAGCTACAAGACCCAAAGCCCATCTTGAAAGCCACCTAATGTAATCGCTCGAGGAGTTTGCAGTTCCACTCTCTCGCATACAGTCAAAACTAAACCCAGCACAAGGGAAAGTAGTTTACTTCAATCAGGTCTTGTTTGAGTTGGCAGAAGTGGGTTTTTTGGGTTTTTTTTCTCTCTTTTGGTTGTACCTCTCAGGGAAGTTAGGAAATCTGTTCGGTTCTTTTTACGGAGGCGACCTGCAAAGGAGCAAACTGGATGGCAAACTTAGCAAAAGCACGACCAGAACTGCAGGGAAAGTTTCTTTGCTGGGAGGAGGTTAAGAGAACGGACAGCAGGCCGTGCGAAGCAAGTTTAATCCAAAGAACCCGCCGCGTCAGGCAGCAAGCTGCAAGGGCTGGGAAGGCTGCAGGAAGAGCGGGCGGAGGAGGCCCGCGGCGCCCGGGCCCGCTCCCCACACGTGACAGCCCTGCCGCGGGGCCTCAGGGTATTGTGCCGGGGCCTGCGCCGTGCCCGGACGGCAGCCAAACTGCCAAGCCGGTACCGTCCTACTTCCTTCTCTCGGCCTCTTAATCAGCGGCGCGCACCCCCAGCCCCTGCGCCGTCGTTAGAAGGTGCTGATGACTCGCCAGCCTCCGCCAGGCCGCCCTTCACCTCGCGTCCCCGCCGCGGCGAGCCCGCCCCGCACACCCGCACCCTCCCCGCCCGGGGCAGCCCCGACAGGCCTCGGCCTCTCCGGCGAGGGCGCCGGGGCCCTTCCTCGCCTAGGGCTTTCGGTTGCCGGGGCGCGGAAGCGCCTCCCACTCCGCCCCGCTCCCCGCCACGAGGCGCGGGCGGCCCCGGGCCGCGTGTCGGCGGCAGCGGCCCCGCCGACAACTTCCCCCCGCGCGGCCGCAACTTCGCCCCGGCAACGCCAACGCCGGGCCCGGGAACGCCCAGACGGGGAAAATGGATGCGGGGCGGCGGCACCGGGGCGGGCGCGGGGGGGGGACTGGGGGACAAACATGGCTCCTCCGCCGGCGGCCGCCCCGGCTCGCCCCTCTCCCGCGGGTCCCCGCCGGCTCCCACGGCCCGGCCCCCGGCCACTCACCGTCGGCGGGCTGCTGGAAGTTGACATAGGCGTAGCCGAGCGACCGGCGGGTGATCATGTCCCTGCAGACGCGGATGGAAAGGATGGGCCCGGCGGGGCTGAACTTCTCGTAGAGCATGGCCTCGGTCACGTCGGGGTGCAGGTCCCCCACGTAGAGGGAGGCCATGGGGTAGCTGGGGGCGCTGGGGTTCATCCTGCCGCCGTCTGGAGGGCGAGGGGGGGGGCGCTGACGAGGCGAGGAGGCCGCGGCGGCCCGGCGGTCCGTCAAGGCAGGGGCCGGCGGTGTCGGCGCGGGGAAGGCGGCACTCCGGAGGCGGATTCGNCGGAGGCGGATTCGAAACTTAACGGCCGCGAGAGACGGATGCGCGGCGGCGACGGGTGGAAACGGTGGGAGGGGGTCGGGTCTGGCTCACTCTGTGCCGGGCCTGCTGGAGGTGGCGGCGGCGGCGGCTGTTGGCCTCGGCGGGGGTCAGGCTCGCTCTGTGTCTCCTCTCGGCTGCGCCGGGTCCGGGGGCTTCGCTTCACCGGGTTATTTTTTTTATCAAACCGGCCGGTTGCAGGAGGTTGTCGGAAGGTGGAAGAGGGGAGGGTTTTTTTTAAAGATTTTTTAGGATTTTTTGATTTTTTTTGTCTTTT